>JASDQU010374577.1:83612-97629 GCA_032191745.1 Picea mariana
AAGTGATAGGTTTAGCTTATCCTTCGGTTGTATTGTCTAGGATCCCTCCTTTAACCCGCGTGGCAGGAGCTAGCTTAAGAAATGGAGGGTGTAGGAGCCCCAGTAAATTATCGATTGGTTCTTCTTTTGGCGAAAGGTCTGCAAAAATGGGGGTTCATAATTGATGATGTCGATAATTTGATAATGCTGGCCAAATGCCCGACATAAGGGAAAATGGTACATAGGGAATCCTTAACAATGTTTCTGTGCTTCTTGTCTTTATGCTATTTATTCCTTTTCCATTTGTTGGGAGTGGGCGATGAATCACATGGATCCATTCATTCATTCGGGCAATATGTTCTAGGGTTTTGACACAAAAAGGAATAGTTTTGTTTAGTGTAGAGCAAGGGTTTGTGATGAAGTTGTTGTACTATGCAAATATAGAGTATGAGGCTCGGCGGTTAGAGATTGAGCGTTTGTTTGGCAAATATGGAAGAGTCGAAGGGGTTGATATGAAATCATATGGCTTTGGTTCATAATGGCATAAACAATATAGAAGCTACCTTTAGTTTGCAAAACCCTAAACGTATTATCCTTTTGTTTTACCAGGCTCTGTTTAAACTCGGTTAAAGTATGTTTGAAATAACAGTTTTTGTATTTAGAACATTTTGTTTATCCTTTCCATCTCCTCTGAAGAATTTCTATCCGTAGTTAGAAAACCTTAAATGGTATTCTCAATTCATCCAGGAAAAAGTTATTCGTATGTAGGAAACCATAGTGGGATTTTTCATTTTGATTTTATAAGGCATAAATTACACTGTAAAGTCTGAATTATGCATGATCTATTGTTCCCATAGAGGTCAATGTTTTTTGGCATTACCAATGTACGCGTCAACACCCATCCCTCATTAATGATCAATCTCACAATTGTGGTTACGATAGAAAATCGGATGGAAATTTTAAGTATCTAACAAAATACGAAAGCTTACTGTTCAAGCCCTTGGTGGTAAAGAAGAAGCCTGCAACTATTATTCTCATTGGAATATAGTTTATAAACAAGATTTTCTTTCCTAATCATGTTGGATGCATGGTTCAGTCTTCATTCTAGCTGGTAATGTGTAACCTCTATGGTTCATATCCAAGGATGCAAGCTAAGTTTAAAAGAGCATATTTTAAATGTAGGCCCCTTTACTCAAAAGTTTCTTTGGCGCAAGAATATTGTAGAGTATCCAAGATCTTCCTCGAGATTCTATCCATATCCTTTCGTCATTGTAATGTAACAACCCTAATTCGATTGCAGATGAAAAAGACAAAATCCCAGAGCTTTGGGTGGTCAAGCCAAGGTTTCAGTTTTGAAACTAGGCTCTGATACCATATGTAGAGCCTTGTTAATTTTCAGGACTCAAGATAAATAAAAGTTTTCTAAAATATTCTACTGAATTTAGTTTATAACTTCTTTCATTTTTTTTTCTTACACCAGAAATAAATAACGACAACATATTGATGATAACAGCATAATGAGAACAACAACAATAGCATAATAACAAAAACATAGCAGCATGTTAATGATAATAACATAATAATATCAATAATATAATGAAAACAACATTATAATACATACCTCCACATTCAGACTCGTTATCTAGTCCCTTTTCTATGTGATCATGTTCTTGTTCTTGCCCAGACTGAATATTAACCTCCCAACCAATTAGAAACAACCTCTCTGACTCCCTAGCTCCAAGAATCCTTGCGGTTTCCTGGCCCCCAAGCCCAAAATTCCCAGAAACACTAGTGCCCTGTGAGAACTTCCAAAAAACAATTCTTCCAATCTCCTCCTCCTCCTCCTCCATATTTCAAAAGTTTCAAACCAAAATAAAAGATGAGATCCCTTCCAGGTCCTCCCCTCCTTTCTTATCCTCCTCTCTAAAGTTCCCCTCATTAATTCCCCAGCAACCTTATCCCCCCATTAATTCCTCATCTACCTTATCTCCCCATTAATCCCTCAACTACCTTATCTCTCGCATTCATTACTTCATCTACCAATGTTAATAATATTATAATAAAATATTCATAAAGTCATTTTAATAATTAATTAAATTAATATTAAATATTCAAGATAATTACATAATTAATTAGTGTTTTTACACAGATCACGCGATCAGTGGATGTGTGTCCTCCTATAGATCGATGATTCCTAGCTACTTCAACTCTTCAGAGGTTCGTCGCTCAAGCCCTATCATGTCACGTCATTGCATGTCATTCAATTTGCAGGGGCACACATTGGTGGTTTGGAGTAACTTGCTTTTCGCCCCACAATTCTACTGACGCTTACATGTAACCCCTTGGCGAAACTGTAGTTTGGATTGTGGGACTGCCTTGGGAAATTAACTCCCATGTAACTCGATTCCCCACAATGCCTGGTGGTCGTTGATCTCTCTCTCCAATGGGATCTGAATGTCGCAAACTTAACCTTGATTCCTTTTTATCAGACGACCCCTGTTCACCTATTATCTGATCCAATGATCACAGATCTCTCCTGATCCTACAGTGTCCATCGCTATCAATTTCAAAAGGAATGATCATAATCTTTCGAACCCTGATAGAGGATATATCATGTTCTATCTTCTGCGTAGCTTCTGCAATGCCATTCCTCCTAAGATTTTCAATTTGACGGTCACAGTTCAATCTTGACCAAGAGACTCTGACCAACAGACGTCGCTCGATGTTTCAACTTGAGGCTCTAATAACCCCGCCATCCATACGGATGTGTAGGCTACCTGAAAGCCCACCCTTGGACGTCTTTATCATATTGATATGTTCTTTATTTATTAAATATGAATAAGATAAAAAACTTAACGACATGGACAGTATTATCCATCAAGCATGCACGTTCTAAAGATTCAATTAACGATAGTTAAATATACAACGAAAAAACATTCATACACAGATAATAATATCACAATGGAGAGCACTTATCTTTATGAAATATGACACTAACTAGTTAAATACCAAGGACGTTCCACCCAACCATAGACCCTACTACCCCAAATCTCAATAGCAACGTCACCCCCGAGCAAGGGCTATAATCCACAAGGATGGTTCCAGAGTGAACTTGGATTCCCAAACTAATCATCTCTCAAGCTCTCATAGGCTTTCCAGCACTCACAGAAATCCAAGTACCCAGCTCTCTTCTACCCATCTTGCACCACCTGAGAGAACAAACCTCCACCTTTCTCTGCCACACAGTCCCTCAGGTAGTCCTTCTCATTATTTGGGCCTCCAGTGAAACTGGTCCAGAATCTCAATGCTCGAACTCTTAGGAATCATAGCTGTGAGACATGTTGGACATAGGCCACTGCATCTCAGACATACAGGCCTCAAGGCACGACTGGATCACACCAGTAGCCACTATGGCCAACTATCCCAAGGATAAATCTTTCACAGTTTGGTCCCCCTTCTCGAGACCAATACGCAGGTGAGGATAGATGGAGGAGGTAGGTAAGTGGATGTGAGTGCGTGAGGGTAACAATGAGGTAACACAAAGGTGACAGAGCGGAGAATCCAATGACCAACCCCATAATCAGAACAGGGGCAGGTTTAAGTATGTTCATGGGGAAATCAAGAACCTCCTAGCCTCCCCAAGAAGCTCACATAACCGAGTCCCCCTTTTAGGCAAAAAGGTAATTAACATAGGAATAAGCATTTAGCCTCTCAAGCCCCCTCTCTTGTGGAATCATATCCCCCTATAACTCTAGTCCTTATATGTCTAGCATCCAATGATGTGTTTATTATTAATACTAATCAAAGAATTACATTTACTTGGCATACTAGCCCTTTAAATAATGTTTTGAGCACTCTGGCCTCTCAACATTGTAACAATACATTATTTAAAATGTAGGTTCACAACTTGGGGTGTTAAACAAGCTCACCAAATCCACTTCCTTCCACCCCTACATAGATGGCCAAACTGAGGTCGTCAATCGGATGATCATATACATATCCTATGCATGTACAATTCAAAACACCCCTGCACATGGGATTGGAGTCTTCCCTATGTCCAAGATAGCTACAACAGAGCCCTACATAGCTCAACTAGCCACAGGCCCTTTCAAGTGGGGTTGGGATTCCAACCATTGGGCCCCATGGATGTTGCACTACCCATGGCGACAACCTGGACTGACGCGTCCCCTGATCCATCAGAAGCTGACAAAGCCACCCAGTTCATTGAGTGGATCTAGAACATCTACCAACATGTTCAGGATATTCTACAAAAGTCTAATGCCAAGTACAAGCAACGCCATGATCAACAACGGGTGCCACATAAGTTTTAGGTGGGAGAGAAAGTTTGGTTACACTTGCAGAAAGAAATCCTTATAGGGTCCCATCAAAAGCTTCTCCCACTCCATTATGGGTCGTACACCATCATCAAGGTTGTGGGTGACAATGATTTTGATCTCAACATTCCCCCTTTCCTTGGCTTTCACCCAGTCTTCAACGTGGCTCTCCTTCGCCCATATTTCCCACCATTATTCGACACCTCAGAGATAGCAGAGCAGTTGAAACCCAAAGAGCTCAACTCTGACTGCATGCAACATGAATCTAGTGATCATATTCTGGAAAAACAAATCAAGCGAAATCAACAACAAATGATCCATCTTTATCGATTCGTCAAAGCAGGGCAACTCCTACACTAGGGCAAGTGGCTCACCCGGGGCCAAATTCAGCAGAAATTTCCTCCTCTGATAGGGGAAATAAATGAATTGGAGACCATTCCTTCTTAAGGAGGGAGGATTGATCCAGGTGGATATCTATGGCCACCCAACTATTCCATTTGCTTGAAAAATAGTTTTCCACGTTGGCAGTTTTTCGACAGTTTTTTGGGTTCCAATCTTTTAGGACTGTTTTGAGGCACTAAACTACGTTTTTTGGGGATTTGGGGCCTAGGATAGTGATGGAGGAACATACTCGGGCTAGTCTAAAATAATTCTTCTCGTTCAGAACTTTCCAATGGGCTATCGTGCGCCTAAAACAAAGATCGTATGAAAACATTATGACCCTGGAAAGTTAATGTACTAACTTACCCAAATGGGGCCCACATGACTTTTGGTGCTTCATCTCCTAGGGTTAGGTTTTTGGATTTCTAGGGTTTTAGACATTCCTATTTATTATAAAGAGGCCTTTAGAGCCTCATTGTAATGATCTTATTATGAATTAGCACAACTGTCACATCTCTTCTTAGAGATAAGCTGCCGCCATTCCAGGAAGCTTGTTTTCTGCTGCATTTTACAGTTTCAACTTATTTCCTTATTGAATAGAAAAGCAGTTTTATTGTATCTTTTTTATTCTGTGTTAAGCATATCTTAATAACTGTATTCATTTCATTTTTCTCATAAAACTTGGATCAATTTGCGACCATGAAAAGGAAGGGGAAAATCCTTCAAAATATGTCCATGTTCATGGCAACGTCTACATCGGAAGGGTACCCCTTCGTAATCCAAAATTTTTGTGTGATTGCGGCCATCCTATGTCATCATGAATTGTTTTTGCATTTTGGTCCTAATATTGAGAGAAATAATAATTTGAGCTACATCCATCTCTCATGTTTCCTTGAAGGACATATCGGCCTTTAGAAATGACCCTAGCTCATTTCCAATCACTTGGAAGCATTTGGTCAACAATTATTGTGGAGGGAGACCCAACAGAAGAACCCAGATGGGGATGGTGTCCATTATTTATGTATTTGCATCAAACGTGGGTTCCCATTTTTTTAAAAGGACTAGGGTAGAATCAATACTCCATCCACTCAACGGGGCTTTTTCAACATGGTTGTGATTTGCAAATTTTAGCATAAACCACCCTTTTGTTAAGCAATTGAGTTGTGGGGGAACGTTGTGCCAAGTATCATACACCCAATATTATAGGGTTTTGTATGCCTTCCCCACTAAGGTTTTGTCTGCTAGATCTGTGGCTTCCTCCATGATGGTAATATCCTGTCCAAGTACAAGATTTGATTCTATAGCTGCGACTGAAAGCCACTTATTCCTCATCAGTTTCCTATGACCGGGACTATGCGGGGAAGGAAAATATGCTAAAGGGGACCCATCAACACCAGATGAGTCCCCCAAAATTCCATCCCAACCGTTAGTATTTGTAGGCTCCAAACAAGAGGAAATAACCCCAACTTCCTGTTGTACACCGACAGAAGAGGGTATGGCCTGCTCTAGATCTGGCTAAAAGAAATAAGAGGGGAAACCTTGATCGAGATATTGTAAACCCATGGGAGAAGAATCCAAAGTGGAGAAGTTTAATAGGGGGTTCGACTTCGAGAGTGGAGGAGGAAACCAAGGGTCCAAAGTCGAGTTGGGGTAGATCCAGATACGGTCTTAAGAGAAAGCTAGCTTAGTAGCAGGAGGATTTTTTTTTTTTTTTTTCCGGTGGAGTCAAAAACAAGGAGGTTGTCGAGCAGGGTAGCCAAGAACGAGGAGAAGAAACTTCCCCGGAACAAAGTGCAAGGGGAGGGAAAAGACTCTTAGAGGTAGTGAAGTGCCCAAGGATAGGGGAAGAGGTGTCTCTCACAGATATGTGCCTCAAAACAGGTTTGGGAAGGTCTGAGCCAAAGAGGATAAAGGGGGGTTTTCTAGGTTTCGAGGTTGAGGGTAGAATTTCAGACTGATCAGGAGAGTAATCCTCTAAGTCTTTGCAGTTATCCATTTTGCTGACCAAGACCACATAGAAAAGGATGACGATAGAGGGAGAAGGGGGGTTTTGGGCCTACAGAACGAGTGTAAACTACATAGCCCCTTACGAGTCGAAGGAAAAGGTGAAATCAAGAAAGGAGAAGGGACAAGAATGAAACGAGGGGATCGGAAAGAGAAAAGGAGGTTAGAAAATGGAAGGGTAAGAAAAGGCCAGGAAAAGGAAGAGGGTCTGCAGCCCTAATGCCCAGGCTTGTAATCCTATGGCCATATGCGAGCACTCATCAAACATAAATCCAGATACCCCCACAATTCTCTATGTGGGTTCATTTATTAATTCTCTACTTTAACAATTTTATACATAAGCATCCATATTTGATCATCGCTATTGGTTTTAGTAATCCTCTTTTGTTACTTGAAAAGTTATAACTCATCACCACTTTTCTATTTATTATTCTTCATCCCAAGGAAAAGTTGAGGTTCATATAGAAAAATGAAAGAGAGAGACAAGTTATAATAGTAAAAGAAAGAAAAGAGTATGTAATTAAAAAAAAAGTAGTTTAAATCAATCTTGGATCTTTAAAGATTTAATTTCTTGAAATTTGATAAATTTAAAGTTAAGATGAATTTAAACTCATCAAAATATTAATTACACTTAAATGCAATTATTTAATATAATTTTTTTATTTTTTAAGCTATACATTTTCTTTATAATATTAAAAAATAAAAAATGTTAATAGTAAGTAAAACATAATAAAAAAAAATAACCATCCATCCATATTAACCTTATATTATATTTTAAGATAATTTTTTCTCTTTCATAATATTAATCCATTTTAACCATATATTACTTTTTAAAATAAAAGATTGTCTTTCTTAATATTAAAAAAAATATGAACTTAGTAAATAAAACATAATAAAAAATCATAACCACTAATCTATTTTTAACTCAAAACTTTATGTTTGATTTTTTTTTAACTTAGAACGTTTTATACCAAATAAATTAAAATTAAAATAGATATATCCAAACCATATATTTTAAGACAAAGGTTTATGTTTGATTTTTTTCATTAAAATATTTAATAACAAAAAAATTTAAATTAATTCATTTTAATCGTATATTATTTTTTAAAATAAAAGATTATCTTTCATAATATTAAAACAATATGAACTTAGTAAATAAAACATAATAAAAAATAATAACCACTAATCTATTTTTAACCATATACTTTAAAACAAAGGTTTATTTTTGTTTTTTTTCCTTAAAACATTTCATACCAAATAAATTAAAATTAAAATAGATATATCCAAACCATATTTTTTTAAGACAAATGTTTATGTTTGGTTTTTTTCATTAAAACATTTAATTTAAAATAAATTTAAATTAATTCATTTTAATGGTATATTATTTTTTTAAATAAAAAATTATGTTTCATAATATTAAAAAAATATAAACTTAACAAATAAAACATAATAAAAAATAATAATTACTAATCTATTTTTAATCATATATTTTAAAACAAAAGTTTATGTTTGATTTTTCTTACAAAAGTTTATGTTTGATTTTTCTTTTTTTTTTCTTTACCACACTTCATAACAATTAAATTTAAATTAAAATGGATATATCCAAACCATATATTTTAAGACAAAGGTTTATGTTTGATTTTTTTCATTAAAATATTTAATACTAAATATATTTAAAATAAATTTAAATTAATCCATTTTAACCATATATTATTTTTTTAAATAAAATATTATCTTTCATAATATTAAAATTATATAAACTTAGTAAATAAAACATAATAAAAAATAATAATCACTAATTTATTTTTAGGCAGAGAGGCATACACTTATTGGAAATGGACACAATTAATAGTCTTTTAATCTAAAATCTTAATGTAATGGTTAACCACTGAAGATGTAGGCATATTCTTAGTCATCCTCTTAGATCAATGCATATGATTTATTGTTCATAACTTTTTTACATTTATGAATACATCCGTTAACCTTTTTACCTGTTCATTTTTTTATGAAGTGTGAATAGTGACATGATCGATGATATGTTTGGCCTCATGATAACATGATCAATGCCACGTTTGCCCGCATGCCACTTTTGGTCTGAGTTCATGATATCTATGACATGATCGATGCCACATTGGGCCTCATGCCACTTTTGGTCTGAGTTCATGATATCTCTACCTTCACGACAAAACACAACAATGAAGAATCAAATTATTTATTACATGCTTAGTTTTCACTACGCCATGGATTTTCATGGACTTGGCATTTTTACTGTGCTAATTTGGGTTTTTTTTACACCAAAAAGTTTAAAATTAAATATTAACCACAAAAACTATCGAATCAATTCTACTATTTAATTGCACTATGAGAGCTACCTTCCACTTACTATATAGATTAGGTAATCCCACCTTCTCCTATAGCTCGTGAAATGGGAAGGGCCATGTCCCAACTCATGGAGAAACCTGGAAGCCTGCCTAATTTACCCATACAGTTAGAGGTATTTGAAATGATTATTGCTAGTTAATGGTCATCATGCTTTGGGACTATCATTAATATATTAATAAAAATATATTAATGTATAAATTAATTTAAAATATATTAATACAAAACATTAATATATTTGAGTAGTACATTATAATTATATATTATATTTATGTAATAATTAATTAATGCATTAATTATACATTAATATGTTTGTATAAATTAATGTAATAATGTATAATTAATGTACTAATAAAATATATTTATATAAAATAAAAATATATTTCATTAATACATTATTATTATTATATATTACATTTATATGATAGTTAATTATTACATTAATTATCATATAAATGTAATATATGATAATTAATGTAACAACTATCATATATTACTATTAACTGTACATTATTATATTTGTATAATGTATAAATTAACTTAATTACTGTATTAATTATCACATAAATGTAATGTATAAATTTAAGTGATTAATTTATATTAAAGTATAATACAATTTACTAATTTATTGATATATTATAATATATTATTTTAATACATTATTACTAATTTAATATATTATTTTTTGTTTGCCTATTAGTTGCGGGATTAATCTGTGAGGCATCTAAGTCATCAAAATCTTGGCATGGGTCATGCCAACCCTTAACATGGTTGGATTTTTTGTCCCTGCAAATTTTGAACCGATGACTTTAACAACAAGGAGTGACTTAACAACACACTCTGTCATTGACTGTCCTACACCTCAAGGACATATTAATACATTATTAAATAATACATTGATAGAATATTAATTTAACTTTATAAAATAATATATTAAATTCATGAATATATACATTAAAAAAACATTAATATATTAAATGCATTAATAAATAAATTAATAAAGTATGAATACACAAATAGAATACTATATTATTAAAGTAGTAATACATTGAACTTGATATATTTAATAATACATTATTACATTAATCTAATGTATAAATTAAAGTATTAATACATTAATATATAATGTAACATATTAAACTATTAATGCATTAATAACTATTAATACATTAATAAATAAATTACTAAAGTAAATAAATGCACAAATAAAGTAATATATTAATAATACATTAATAAAGTAGTAATATATTGAACATAATGTATTTCATAATACATTATTATATCAATTTAATTTATACATTACATTAATAAATCAATGTATCGTTACATTATTAATGTATTAATAATGTTATATTACATTTTAAAATTATCAATCAATGAGATAATATACTTTAATGTATTAATACATTATTAATAGTTTAATATATTACATTATTAATATATCAATGCATCATGACATTATTAATGTATCAATAATATTATATTATATTTTTAATTTATCAATCAATTAGACAATATATACTTTAATGCATTAATACATTATTAATAGTTTAATATATAACATTATAAATTAATGTATTAGTACTTTTATATGTACATTAGACTAATGTAAATGTACTAATAGATTAATTTGTAAGTTGTAAGGTTACATATTAGACTGGTAATACATTAAAGTATATATTGTTTTATTAATTGATAAATTAAAATTGTAATGTAACGTTATTAATATATTAATAATATAATGATACATTGATATATTAATGTAATGTATAAATTAAATTTTAATTTCATTACTTAACTTATAAATTAATTAATATATTAACAATGTAATGTAATAATTAATTTTATACACTATTACAATATTAATTAATACGTTGCTAAAGTATCAATATATTAATAACATGATAAACATATCATTAAATACATTAATAAATAAATAATACATTACTAAAGTATTAATACACTAAAAAAATAATACATTAAAAATATAATAAAAATGTCAATACATAAAAAGTCATTAACAAAGTATTAGTACAATGATAAAAGAATATATTAATAAAGTAGAAATACATTGAAGTCAATGACTTCAACAATAAGTTATTAAATTATTAAAATATTAATAAATAAATCCATTGCTAAAGTGGTAATATAATAGAGAGATTAAACTTTATGAATAAAAAATGGTTGTTGTTGGTTAGTAATGAATTTACAAGCATTAATTACTAAATATTATTATACAAATGATCACTATAAACATTGTAAATATAATATAATTAATAATATCTATATAGCTAATTTTGAAATTCATAATTAATTAATAATATGTATAAAGTTAATAAATTAATAATTATTAAATATATGTAATGTAGGTATAAAATGTTCCTCACAATGCGATGCTGGAAAATATTTGACACAATGGGATGGTAGGAATGTTCATGAAAATGTGGCGCTCAAAAATGTTCGTCACAATGGAACGGTAGGAATGTTCATTACAATGCGATGTTGGAAAATGTTTGTCATAATTCGATGTTGGGAAATGTTCATCACAATGCGACGTTGGGAAATATTCATCACATTGGGACGGTACGAATGTTTATCACAATGAGATGTTAGGAAATGTTTGTCACAATGTGATGTTGGGAAATGTTCGTCACAATGTGATGTTGGGAAATGTTCATCACAATGCGACGTTGGGAAATATTAATCACATTGGGACGGTACGAATATTTATCACAATGAGATGTTAGGAAATGTTTGTCACAATGTGATGTTGGGAAATGTTCATCACAATGTGACGTTGGGAAATGTTTGTCACATTGGGATGATACGAATTTTCATCACAATGTGATAAGAAAAAATCGTCACAATGCGACATTGGGAAGTATTCTTCACAATGCGATGTTGGGAAATGTTCGTTATAATAGAATGGTAGGAATGTTCATCACAATGGAATGTTAGGAAATGTTTGTGACAATGCGACGTTGGGAAATGTTCGTCACAATGGGATGGTAGGAATTTTCTTCATAATGCCACATCAGAAGTGTTGTCAGAAATTGACGTCAGGAATGTTGTTTGTGGGTGTGTGACTTTGGACAATGATCGTGACAATGTGACAAAGAAAAAAATTTAGTAACATAGTGGGGTTTCAACATGCTCATCACATTGCGATGGTTGTGGGAGGATGTTTGTCACAATATGACTTACGGAAATGTTTTTCATGGAGTGATGAAAGGAATTTTTGTCACAAAACAACGTTGGACAATGTTCACCGGAATGTCACAAAGCAAATGGTTAGTAACATGTTGAGGTTTTGGCATGCCTCATTGCAATGTTGGTGGATGGATGCTAAGCTTAGGAACATTGAAGCATGACATCAAGGGTTATATAAATTTGAGTTTTTCATTATGAGTTATATAAATTTATGTTTTTTAGTGAGGGTTAAGTTGCATCAAGAATAAGTTTAAACTATGGGAAAGATAAATGTTATAAAACATTGTCATATGTTACGAACAAAAGAAAAGGTGGATGAGTTAAAGAAAATTTCACGTTACTTTGACAATTACATAAGCCATCTTATCATTGAATTGAGTGAAAATGTTATTGCATAAAGAGAGAGTTCAACAATAAAACTTGAAGAAGTTTCCTATAAAACAATATGATACAGTGGAAATTTAAAAGTAAATAATTGATTTTTAGTAACTTAAAATTATTTGAGAGATTTGACATTTGAGGTTGACATTAAATAAATTAATAAAAATCCAAAAGATTATCTTTAAATTTCATAAATTAAAAGCTCAACTTTAATATTACATCATATTGTGACAAATTAAATGTAAAAAGAGAAATAATTTAGTATTGAATTTTGTAATGAAGTTTTGTTTATCATATACAAAATTATGAATAATATGAGACATAACAACATATGGAAAGTACAAACATAGGAGGAGAGGGAATTAAGCTATAGTTTACATGTATAAAGGAATTTAAAAAATTACATTTCAATAATATTGTGACAATTTAAAAGTAATAAAGAGATTAAGTTGATTGGAATGACATATATAACATTTGAAAAGTAATAAAATAAATGTGTGTCGTACATATTTAAAACAAATTGTGACATTGCAACATAAGGGAAATAATTATTGAAGAGATAAACTTCTTTAAGATATGGTATAATAAAAAAATAATAGTAATATGGTTTTCTTTAATGTAATGTAATATACTGAAAGTGAAAAGTAAAAAGAAAAAAGGTTATGTTAAGAAATAACTAAAATATAAAAGTTAGCAACAATAATATCACGATCCATGTTCACAACAAGAAGCCTCAATTATGATTTAAGAGAGACACTTCATATAAATTCTAAATGGATAGAGAAATTATTATTTTATTTTATAATAGCTCTTAGGTTTTGATATTATTTGGAATTTTCCAATTCATTTTAAATTTAATATTATTTTTTATTTAAAATGCTTTGAAAAACCTTTTTAAATTTTTTATTTTTAATAAGAGTATTATAATGATGTTTACAAATTATTTTTATTGAAAAAAAAATATTTAAAAGAACTAGATTGTTTGAGGATTTTAGTATTTAACTAATAATTATTAAGGGTTAGAAGAACTTTCGTATTTTAAGATTTATTGAATAAAAATGGTTTTTTAATTTTAAAAATTAGGGTTTACTAAAGTTGATTGTTTTAATTGTTATTCCTTTTTATTAAGGGGAGCCAAATTTCATTCACGTCTAGGCCATTATCCCTATTTGTAACATCCCGCTCTGGCGCACTGAGACCACTTATTCTTTGAGGACACTTGCTCGCAAGTGATCTGGACCCTTTTTGATGTTGGACCTTATATATTTGATTATGATGTGATTGACCGATGATATGATGTGTTACTATTCATGTATACGGGTGCTATTGACTCAGTTGATTGAGTGTGC
>JASDQU010374578.1:9840-34300 GCA_032191745.1 Picea mariana
GTTGAGTGTTGAGTGTTTTTATCCTAAGTCCTAAGAGAGGCAACGTGTGCAAAAGGAAATGCATGCAGCTCTAGGAAGACAAGTGTCGACCTGGGTGCATGCAGTTAAAACTAATGAGTCAGCTGTGTTGGGGGTGGTTCTGGCATTCTCTCATCCTCTGCCTGATTTCGCTGGGATCGGGGGTGTCTGAACCTATTTTTCCTCTACGTCTGCATTTTCTTACCCGTGCAGAGGGAAGGAAACCCTCACGGGAAGGTTGTTCGTTTGGCCATTCTCCCATCCTCCGCCTGAACCTGAGACCTCCATCATCGACCTGTGTGTTTTGATTCCTTGTCATGCACCCTGAACCAGTGGAAAACTCATGGACTAAGACGTGTCTCCTATGAAGTCTGAGCACCTTGTAAATGTCTGAACCATGTTCTATCTTAGTGTGGACTGTTGTCGTTTTTGGATGTCCATACCCAAATTCCTATTGCTTCTGTCATCGTGAGTTAACCAAATTGTTGTTGTTGTTGTTGTTATTCTCACCTTGCGGGAATTGAGTTGAAACTGGTTGAAGAATCAGGTTGTCAGGCCCATGGTAGAAGATGTAGGTTGTCAGGCCTGTGAGTAGCTCTCTCCAGGTGAGAGAGTTTGTTGAGAAGTGGTTTTCTCCCAGAGAGAGTCCAACACCAGCTACGAAGCTCTGAGAATTCTTGATCCAGCCTATTGCCGAGACCCAGAGAGAGAGGTGAAGCAACCAATGGACTGTGCTTGTGAAGGTGTATACTCTTGGGTGGAACAAGCATGTGGGGAATGAGATTCTATGAGTAGTGGGCATAAGAAGGCTCCTAGAGAGAATCCTTGTGGTTTCTCTGTGTAGTTTTCTATAACCTCAGCCTAGTCTAGGAATCCATTTCCCTGGGTGGAGATTAGTCCCAGCTCGGGGGTGACCCACTAATAAGCATGATGAGAAGCGTGGTCTATGGCTAGGAGGTTCGTGGAAGGTCTGCACGTAGTTGGTGGTGTTACTCCAATTGAAAAGATAAGTATCATTTTGTGCTTAATTTATCTATTATGCATGTCTATGATGCTTGAATGTTATCATGTATTATGTTGCGTATATGAACTACTGTTAATTCCATTGATTTTGTATGGTAGCAGTAATTTTGTGATTATTATGATTAAGTGTTTTAATTCGATGAAAATGCATATATTATATAAGTTTATATTCCGCAGTGGTAGCATTACCCGGTCTTTGTGTTCGTTGGGGATGCTACAGTTTGGTATCAGAACTAAGTGAAGGGTCTAAGTAGTGGCATGTCCCAGGCCGATTGGTGGCCAGGGACGTTACAAATTGGTATCAGAGCTTTAAATGCTAATTTAAGGTTGTGTTAGTGGAATTTCCCAGCTTGTTGGTGGCTGGGAATGTTACAAATTGGTATGAGAGCCATGGTTTCAACACTAATCCTAGATGTGCTATGTTAGTGGTAGTTGAAGAAAAAGTTTCGGAAAAGAAATGTGGTCGGAATGGAAAAAATTCAAGTTCAGAGCCAATTTTTTAATGTCGAACCTGGATGGGTTGGATAAGTGGTCATTGGAACTGAAGTTTCAGGTGGAAATTGTGTCTGGAGGACCAATTTCGAACCCCAGAACCTTCCTGAATACCAAGAAGTTACCTTGGCCATGTTATGAAGCTTAGGAGGAATAGAGGTATTGTAAAACTATGACAGAAGTGGTGTTGGGTTGGAGAGTAATGTGGACCTTAGGATTTGTTCAAGAGAAGGAGAATCGTTCACGATCGTCAGATCTGGTAATGTTGTAAGGCAATTAGCCGTGAATTCCTTTGGAAATCCCTAGAGTAACAGAGTTTTTTCTACGTCGTAGGATATGTTCATAAGGAAGGGAAATCCCTTACGACCGTCAAATCTGGGGAAACGTGTAGAGGATTTAAACCAGAAGCCCTTCAGACTTTATGACTTCAGTGAAGTCTTATGCCAAAAATAAGAGAAGGAACAAAGCTCGAAGCTCCGAAGTGGATCTACACCATAGATCTGGAGAGGAGAGCTCGATCGTTGGATCAAGCCAATGTTAAAAGTTCAAACGCAGTAATGAAGGGAGAAATCTCCCAAAGAGTTAAAGTAGTGAGTCATGATGGCATCACTTGGATGGATGTGGACACATGGTATGTGTGCCATGTGTAAGTGGGTTTCAAACCCGTGGAAGGTTGAAATGGCATTTGGAACGAGACGCGTGTCACCCATCTGAATGGGCCACATATCAACCCCTAGTATTCCTCCATGTGGATTTCCATATGAGCATGGATAGTGGGGCCGAGGTTACGTAACGTAGTTAAAGGTCGGAGGACCCACACTGGCGTTGGTCACGATACATAAAGATCGACGGCCAGGAGGCATTGCGGGGACACATGTTGCACGCGAGTTAATTCTTCAAGGCGGTCCCGCAATCCAAACCATGGTTTCACCAAGGGGTTATGTGTCAGCGTCAGAAGAATTGTGGGACAAAAGGTGGGTTGCTCTAAACAACCGTTGCATGCCCCCACAATTGGAAAATGTTAAGTGATGTGACATAATGACATCACCAAAGGTGATTGGGAATGTTTGGAGATTAGCAGTTTGGATGTGTGGATGCGAGATCCTATGAAGCTCCAAAGTCCCAAAGACCCGATGACCCAAAACGCAGACACCTGAGGTTCCATATTAAGTGTCATCCATTGGATTTTAGGTAGATGTGGATTGATGATCTTTCCTACTTCGCGAGTTCGGTAATCTGGAACTCTGAGATATTATTGTGTGGTAATTGGAAATCTTTCGAAGCCGAAGGCCGAAGGCCTGAGTAAGTGCTTATTGATCTAGCACTTGGTCACGACCCATGGTCATGTGGATTGGGGACTAAGAGAAAGGGGATAGTGCCCAAAAAATGATTACAAAGTAGAGAAGAGCTCAGAAAGAAAATGAAATATGAATGTTTTCTTAAATCAGATTGTCTTGAATGCGTAAACTAGTGAAGTATTGAATAAGTTTCAATTATTTCTCTTCTTTGAGTTTTCGAGTGAAAGCAATGCACATTGTTCGCAAGGAGTGCATTGACAGAGGTAAGTTAACCTTAGATAAGCTTAGGAGAGATATTGTTGAACCTTCATCAGCAGAGGTGCAAGGAGTGTATAGGAAGAAGTTTGTGTTGATTTCAGAGAGAGATAGAGTCACTAAGAACTCTGTAGGGCTCTTCCAGGAGGGCATTGAGCGAGTGACAGTGTGTACAGTGAGAACTCTTTGTCGAGTTCAGGGAGAAGAGTATCAGAGGAAGATACTCACAGAGCTGTTGAATACTTTGTAGAAAATGCTCAACAAGGTGTGCTTTGAGCATAAGGTTTCCAAGAGGGCACGAAGTTTTCCTTTGAAAGGAAACAGAAGGGTCAAGACCCTTAGGATAATGAGTAATTCAAAAATCTCAGAAGAGATAATGCAAGGATTTCATGGGATATGGACTCATTATAAGTCCTAAATCTCAGAAGAGATAACGCTTACGAGAGTGAAGACGAGATCCAAGAGGTGAACTCGCAGGAGAAAGGTCAAAGGCTGAAGCCTTTGAACACTGAAAAAATATTCCAAGGTGGAAGAAGTCAAAATCTGAGGAGGAGGAGTGACAAAAGCCGATAGATCGATTGTGGGGAGGAGCCTGGACCATTAGATCAGCATCCAACAAAACAAAGGAAGCGCAGAGGAAAGGAATAGATCCCATCCATTGGATCTAAGCGCGAAGGACCAACAACCATTGGATCTAAAGGTAAGCACACGATACTTAACCCTTGTGTGCATAGGAGAAGTGGACTTGTTGAAGTCCCAAAGTGATTTGGGACCATCCATCATCCAGGAGGACAAGTGGCATAAGATCCACAACTTTGGAATTTTTCGAACAAGGAGGAGGAGAAACAACCGAAGTAAATCTTGGTCGTTTATCTGAAAGTGGACGTGTGGCGCCAGATCTGGAACTCCAGGTATGGAGCACTTGAGAGGAAAGCAGAGGATGAAAGCATTGAAGTCCTGAAGGATATCTCGATCGTTGATTGAGGAGAAGGTTGAAGGACTGTTGATATGGTATTGGTCAGAAAGAGCTGAAGTCCTGAAGATAATCAAGGTCATTGATTTGGAGAGGATGCATGGTAGAAGATCTGTCACTTTAGGGAAATTCACTTTGGAGATTTGTGTGTATGGAGACGTGAGAACCATCCGATTGTTGAGGACAAGTGTCAATATATATTTCACTCCGAAATATTGTCATACGGGGAAAAGAAGATAGTTGAGAGTTGAAACTCCCGAGGGTCGAAGAGTTGGAATCAATCATAGTTGTTTATTTAGAAGGGAGACATGTGTCAACAAATCATGTAGATCTTGGATCGTATGTGGAAGGAGGAAAGAAGGTAGAAAAGGGAGGATAGATAGTAGTTGTTGATCACAGATCATTGCCAAGGGATTGGAGGTTGACGAACGAGCTATATTATGGGGCCATAACTTGCTTGGATGTTAAAAATATGAGGGGGCAGCAATTTATACCATGTTTTTAACAAAGTGATGTGTGGTAGATGGAGGTGAATTGTGGGGCGAAAATAAGCTTGGCCTAAAACCACTCTTGCCTACACCCGCAATCACAGTTTTCCATGAGGTCATAGCCTAGAGTCATATGAATGAAAGGGCTAATGAAAAAGGGGCTAGCACCTGAAACTTGGAGTTATGGAAGCGCGTAGGAATAAGCATGCGGGTCTATCAGGACCTGTGCCTAAATAAGGAAAGGGGACCTGTGTAAGATTAGTAAGGGTCTAGCAAAGGCCCGAAGAGTCAATCCGACTCAGAATTTGGAAAGATCCTTTGACTGGGATGTCAGCAGACCCCGCTGAGGTAGGGGCACTGTGTTGAAAGTGCTCAGGGAAGAAATAGTCATGTACAGTGATCACAATGAGAGAACAAGAAAATTCAGGAATCCAGGAAGAATTGTAGACTTCTGGGATCAACAAGGAAAATTTTTATAGGGAGAAAGAAGTTGTTGCAATTTTTGTGGCATCAAGTCTGTTACGGCTTGTTGGTTCAGCTAGAGGAAAGAATGCTTGTGTGTTTGCAAGTGTTGTTGGTGATGTTGTTGCATAAGAAGGGAAACAACAGAGAGCTGAAATGTTGGTTATAAGTTTGATAAAAGAATCATGGAAGCTTCTATTGCCATCAGACATTCAGGTAGTATAAAATTTATTAATGGCAGTCATGCAGGTATGAGTTTTTATTACTCTTTTTTCATAATTGCTAAAAGGAAATTTAGGTAAGAATTTCTTGAGCCAAAGTTATTTTATAAAATCACATGATTATATTATTGAATGCATACCACTGGATGTGGTAAAGGATGGAGGCCTATATTAATTCAAAGCTTCTGAATGCACACACTGACATAGTAGAATGTCATGTTAATTTGGTTATGGGGTAATAACCAAAGCATAAAAAGATAAGAAATTGTTATAGGAATGAATGGCAGTAAGCTATTCATGTATGAGACTAGGACAGGGTTGAATATGGAAAGGTTATGAGCCACAAAGGTACTAAGAGCTTCCTACCTTTAAATAAAACTTGGACTGCAACCTTTTTGCTAACACTAATGAACACTACAGAATTATATTCTTGGTGTAGTATTTGGGTCAAAAAGGAAGGCATCCAATTAATTGGAAAGACAATAGGAAGTGTGTGGAGAATGTGTCAAAACATTGGCCAGAATTCGAACTTATGGATGGTGAGATACATGACTGATATGAAGAGCACTATGTAATTCAATTCAAGGTGCGATGAATAAGTATGCACTGAGAATTGCACTCATGCATAGTAAGTGATAGAATTGTGTACTAAATGCAATGGTTGAATGAGTTTTGTAAGTACATGAATATATATTATTGCGTGGAAATAATTGTTACTAACAACTAAAATGTTGTGAACTCATGAAGCTGAGGACATTTCAGGAGTTTCTAGACATTGCAACAAGAAATTTGCAAGTCAAGTAGTCACATGAGCATTGACTAAAGGAAATTTTCTTGTTCAGAAAAAGAAGTAATGAAATTACAAATATTATTGTGAACATGCATATTCATAAAATGACAAGTCATTCTATTTTATTAAATTGTTAGGTAATTATGATTGAATTTCTAGATGCAGACAATTCTAAATTCACTGCATATGGTTCTGTACATATTTCAATTGAATTATGATGTACAGGAAATACTAACAATTGTTGGCAGTATGCAAGATGAAGCCTTGTAGTAAAATGGTATACAGTTTCGTGCTTGTGGAAAACCACAAGGAAGGTTGCAATCTTAATATGGAAACAACCAAAAATAATTATGAAATGGAATTTCATGTTTTGGGGAAAAAGTCGAATTCCCTTTTGAACTAATTTTGAGTTCCTAAATGAATTAATCTATGTTTCCTCATGATAACTGCATGTGGGCGATGCATATGAGATGATGTTGATTAAAGTGGAATGTTAACTACAAAGAGTAGCTAGGGAAGATAATGATTGGAAATCTTTGAGGGCATTTGGAACTCCGAGAGCCACAATGCTCTGATACTTCCTGAGCCGACCTATTGCTAAAGCCCAAGGAAAGGGAGGTGTAGCAGCCGATGGACTGTGTGACAGTGAAGGTGTACACTCCTGTGGTGGGGCAGGCATGTGGGGAAGGAGAGACCGTTGGTTGGAGTGTTGCTGAGGTTTGGTACATTGGCCTAGACCATGTTTATATGGAGGTTTTCTCCATCAAAAGATAAGTATTATTCTCTATTTATTGTATGTTGTGTATCTTGTATACAGGTTATAATGTTACTAGAATTTTCTATATATACATATATATATATATATATATACATTGGATATATGCTTGCATTACCTACATCCATGAATTTACATAATGTGTTTCATGTTTCATTGCTTAAGAAATATATACCCATTGATAATCATGTTATTGATTGGAATGTGATTCAGGTAGAGCAAGAAGGTGTCTTGCAAGTGCATCCGGTACACATATTGGACTGGAAGAGAAAACAACTCTGGAATCGATCCATAGGGATTGTAAAGGTCCAGTGGACCTGGTATGGTCCTGAGGATGTGACATGGGAGCATGAGTATGCTATGCGAGAAGAATACCTGCATCTCTTTCAAGATTTTCGAAATCTTATTGATGTTGTGTAAAGAGTTTCACTGAGGACAGTGCAAAAATAAGGGGAGGGGATTGTAATATCCCCAAGGATGAGCCCCATTTTTATTTATAAATTGTAAACATGCTTTATAGGCTAGTGAGTTGAGTGTTGATAAGCTGGTGGGATTATGTGTTTATTAGGTCAGAGAGCCTAAGTGTTAAAGGCCAAGAGCCTGATTTTGTATATGTAACTATGCACATCATTAATAAAATATAAACATCATTACATGTAGACCGACCATGAAGAAAGAGTGATGGGGGATTAAGCTTCCACAAGGTTGGGTAAGGGAGGAGGTTAAGTGTGTGGGCCTAGGGGCTAAGCTAGGGGGCTTACCTCTAAAGGAATAATATTTATTATTAATTCCTGAAGGCTAAAGTGGACATGCTGAGTGTTGAGTGTTTTTATCCTAAGTCTTAGGAGAGGCAACGTGTGAAAAAGGAAACTCATGCAGCTCTAGGAAGAAAAGTGTCAACTTGGGCACATGTAGTTAAAAATGATGAGTCGGTCGTTTTGGGGGTGGTTATTTCCTTCTGTCATCCTCCACCTGAGTTTTTTGGGATCGGGGGCATCTGAACCTGTTTTGCCTCTACGTCTGCATTTGCTTACCCATGCATAGGGAAGGAAACCCTCACAGGAAGGTTGTTCATTTGGCCATTCTCCCATCCTCCACCTAAACTTGAGACCTCCATCATCGACCTCTGTGTTTTGATTCTTTGGCATGCACCCTGAACCAATGGAAAACTCGTGGACTGAGCCATGTCTCCTATGAAGTCCAAGCACCCTGTAAATGTCTGAATCATGTTGTGTCTTAGTGTGGACTTTTGTCATTTTTGGATGTCCATACCCAAATTCACGTTGTTGTATTCACCGTGAGTTAACTGAATTTCTATTGTTGTTGTTGTTATCCTCACCTTGTGGGAATTGAGTTGAAACTGGTTGAAGAAGTGGGTTGTCAAGCCCATGGTAGAAGAGGCAGGTTGTCAGGCCTGTGAGAAAGTCTCTCCAGGTGAGAGAGTTTTCTAGGAAGTGGTTTTCTCCCAGAGATATTCTAGCACCAGCTATGGAGCTCTAAGAATTCTTGATCCGGCCTGTTGTCAAGACCTAGAGAGGGAGGTGAAGCAACCGATGGACTGTTCTTGTGAAGGTGTATACTCTTGGGTGGAATAGGAATGTGGGGAATGAGAGTCTATGAGTAGTGGGCATAAGAAGGCTCCTAGAGAGAATCCTTTCAGTTTCTCTGTGTAGTTTCTTGTAACCTCGGCCTATTCTAGGAATCCCTTGCCCTGGGTGGAGCTTAGTCCTAGCTCGGGGTTGACCCACTGCTAAGTGTGATGAGCAGCGTGGGCTATGGCTAGGAGTTTCGTGGAAGTTCTGCACATAGTTGGTGATATTACTCCAATTGAAAAGATAAGTTTCAGTCTGTGCTTAATTTATCTATTATGCATGTATGTGATGCTTGAATGTTATCATGTATTTCGTTGTGTATATGAACTACTATTAATTCCATTGATTCTGTATGGTAGCAATAATTCTGTGATTATTGTGATTAAGTGTTTTAATTCGATTAAAATGCATATATTATATAAGTGTATATTCCGCAGTGGTAGCATTACCCGGTCTCTGTGTTGGCTGGGGATGCTACAGTTTGGTATCAGAACTAAGTGAAGGGTCTGAGTAGTGGCGTTTCCCAAGCTGGTTGGTGGTCGGGGACGTTACAAATTGGTATTAGAGCTTTAAAGGCTAAGTTAAGGTTGTGTTAGTGGAATTTCTTGGCCTGTTGGTGGTTGGGGATGTTACAATAAGCTAATGAGGTAAAATGTTTAACCCCCAATTTATCTAAAAACTAGGTCAGCTTAGCATAAATAAAAGTGGGACCATTGTCTGTAATAAATTCCAAAGGAAGACCAAATCTGGAAAAAATATTAGTCTCAAGGAAAGAAGTCACCTGCTCATCTTGCAAATGCCTAAGTGGGACAATTTCAGACCATTTCATAAAATAGTTTGTGGCTATCAAGATAAAAACTTTCCCTATTGAAGATGGAGGATTAATAGGACCAATAAATTACAAACCCCATTTTGAAAAAGGAAAGTCAGGGAGGACAGGTTGTAAAGGCATAGTAGGAAGACATTATTTCCCAGCAAACTTCTAGCTCTTGTCACAATATCTTGAAAAATTACAAGAATCACAAAAGATTGAAGGCCAATAGTACCCTTTCCTGATAATTTTAAAAGCAATATTTTTAGCAAAAATGTGACCTCCTACATGAATAACATAATGTGAAGATCCATGATTCTCTTGTAACAATTTTTGTGCTTCCTCATCTTTCACACAACGAAGTAACATACCATCGGCAGATCTCCTAAACAAGAAGTATCCTATAATGGTGTATCTAGAAAATTCAAGACGAAGCCTTCTTCTTTGGTGGGTATCTAAGTTATTTGGACATATTTGATTTTGCAAGTAATAAACCAGATCTCTATACCAACGATGTTTATCCATCGGAAGTATTTGATTGTCAATGTAAAACAATGTTAATAGAGAGCTATCTTATTCATCAATTTCTTCACTTGCTTCAGCATGTTGAGCTAAGTGAAGGGATAAGTCACGTCCCTTGATAGTTTTAGAATTCATGATGGTTAGATCGTGGTCCTAGATCTTGGAAAGCTAGTGTGAAAGATTCTCTGAAAGATAAGTCTAAGAGAGTAAAAAATTGATAGCGGGTAAAGGGACTTTTACCAGCATGTGCTTGCCTAAGATGAAGTGGCAAAAATTTTCAACAGTTTTAACAAAATAAAAAACATGCTTTTCAATATAAGAATATTTAAACTTGTCATCTAAAAAGATTTGACTCATGTAAGCAATTGATTTTTCATTAACTTGGTTATCACATTGCATGAGGATAGCAAAACCTGCTTCCTTTGTGGCATTAGTATTGATCATAAATTCTTTCTCAAAATCTGGCTTCGCCAAAACTGATGCAGAACTTATTTCCTTCTTGATCCCTACGAAATCATTTTCGACGTCATCCATCCAAGAAAAGGAGCGATATTTCTTAAGAAGATTGTGAATTGGCTTGACCATTACAGCAAAATCAAGAACAAACCTACAAACAAAGTTGATAACACCCATAAATGATTGAACCTACTTTTTGGAAGTAGGAGCAGGAAGATTTAGGATAGCAGTAATCCTTTTAGGATATATGCTTATTCTTGAATCAGAGACAATGTGCCCAAGGAAATTCCCTTGGTAATGCCAAAAATAGACTTATAAGGATTTAAAGAAATGTTGAATTTCCTGCATTGCATGAGAATCTTTCTAATATTACCGAAATGATTTGATCAGTTTTTAGAATACACAGTTAAGTCATCAAGATGAATCTGAATAATTTTTTCGATCAAATCGTTAAAATCTATTTTCATATCTCTTTGGAAAGTGTCACCTGCATTAGATAATAAAAAAGGCATACATTCATAAGCGAAAGTGCCCCAACGTGTAATAAAAGTGGTTTTATATTTATCTATCCTTTTCACCTTGATCTAATTGTAACCAGAACAATCATCAAGTAAGGACATCATATGTGACCCTGCAACTTGCTACAAAATCATTTCCATATTATGGAGAGGAAAATGGTCTTTTATATTGGCCCTATTCAATGCACGAAAATCAACGCATCATCTAATCTGGCCAGTTTCTTTCAGAACAGGAACCAAGTTAGAAACCCACTCAGAATACTTAACAGGGAAACTTATCCCATCCTTCAAGAGTTTTTCCAACTCCTTTCGAATAGTTGCTTCCAATGCAGGGTTAATGGGTCTTTGTTTTTTCCTAACCGGTTTTATGCCCTCCTTGATAGGAATGGCATGTTGTATAAGAGTAGGATCAAAACCATGAATATCCTCATAAGACCAAGAAAAATCATCTTGAAATTCACCAAGCCACTCAATGAACTTCAATCTTTCTTCATCGGAACATTGGGAACCTATTTTAACATTCTTTGGACACTCTAGTGTTCCAATGTTCAAGGAAATGGTTTCACCCACTTTCCTTTTCGACTCCTCTTATTTATGTTTTTCTTTGTTGCCTACATCACTCAATGAAAATTAACTTTCTAGAGGATTCAAGCTCTTAGGAATTTTGTTATCTTCCATTGATATAATTTCCTTAGGATTATAAGGTTAATTTTGAATGAAAGCACAGATGCTCTCATCACTAGCAAAGACCTTCCATGACTCTACATTGTCAGGGATATTTGGACTATACAAATATTTAAAGGTGCAATCAATTATTTGTGGAAGAAGTTGTCAAGTAGGAGAGGTAGGAAAAACATCCAACCTGTTAGCCATTGAGTTCAATTCCCTTTTAACATGAGTGATGTTGAAAGATAGAAAATTTGAGATAAGTGCCCAAACAGTTTGGGTGTAATTTTTCATTAACTTTTTTCTAGGATAATATATCTTATGCACAAGGTTTACAACAAGTTTAGAATTCCCAAAAACTGTAAGGTGACCACAACCTAAATTATAGGGATTTTCAATGCCTAGCAGTAACGCTTCAAATTCGGTGACGTTGTTTGTGCAAGAAAAATCTAACCTATAGGAAAAGTTTTGAATTTTACCCATAGGAGAGTACAATATAATACCATCTCTGTTAATTTCATTGGAGCATGAACCATGAAAGTGCAATTGCCACATCCCATCCTCTATGTCGATTTGTTCCAAAGTAGTGTTGTCGTCATCTACAAAGATGGAATACACTCATAGGTCCTCCTCGATATAATTTACATTAGGTTGTGGAATGCTTTCTATATAAGGTGATATTATTCCTCCCTTAGGACTATAATGTTTTTCCCATTCCGAGGAACAAATAATTGTGTCATGTCAAGTGAGAGCTATCGAATCATTAAATCTCACCAATCTCTTCCTAATATGATCAAGTAATTATTCACTGGAATATCATTTACCTGAATATTAAGGGTTTTCCTTATTTCAGGATGCGCGCAAAAAACCAAGGTCACATCCTTGATTTCACTTATGGTCGATTGTTGTAAACTATCATAAGAGAGCATGCTTCTGGCATTTTCATTTATACAAGACAATCCTAGCTCTTCCATAATAATATTTTACATTACACTTGGGCCCAAACTGTCGTCAATGAGACAACAATGGTCTATTTTTTCTATAATATTTACAGAAATAAAAAACGAGGGGTTTTTTACAAGGTGTCTAAAATTGTGTACACCTACTTTATTTACAGTTGAATCCTCTTCATCTACCTTTTCATAGAGGTTGACTACAATGGAAGATTTTACTTCCATAAAATCTTTCAGATGCTTTTGTTTCTCAGGGATGACAACCATGTCCAGGAGGGTAGCAACAACTTTAATATTATCCAATTGATTGAGAATGTTGTGTTTGGAAGAGGGAAGAGGGGATGTAGTTCCTTGACTATTAGGAGCCTTAGAAACCTAAATAGTAGCAGTTGGTGAAGATGAGCTTGGGCTAGAAGAAGTGCGAGGAGGATCATATTTACCTTTCGGAGCATAGGATTTATTCCCAGTATTTATGATCATAACATCCTCTAGCTCTACAAAATATAGAACAATGATAGTAGTTTCAGGCCTTTTACCAAATATTTTATCTATGACACTCTTCTTTACCTCACAAGTACTTTCCTCATGGTGTTCCTCACAAAAGTTACACCAACTGCGAGGCATGATGGATTTAGGTTGAAAGTTATTTTCGTTAGGATTCCTAAAGGGTGGTGAAGAAGAAGATGAGGCCCCAAGGGTAAGTGAAGGGACATTTCCCTTCTGATCATACGCTATCATTCAGTTATTCATGTCTTGTACAAGTTGTAAGAGGGAGGACATGCTCGTCTGTTTAACTGAGTCTCCCTTAGGAAGACCTATTCTTTCAAGTTGTTCTTCATACTCTCAACAAGTACACAAAGCAAAACCAAGGTTATCAATGGATTTTTCCTCAAGCCTATGGCGGTAAGGGGAAGGTAAAGCATTATAATAATGCATAAAAGTGGCTTGGTTCTGAGGGCGAATGAGTTCGGGAATTTGGTTTTTATAATTTGGTAAAACGCAAGTTGAAAGACTTGATAGTATCACCCTCTTTATAAGCAATGTTATTATACTCATGTAACTTCTCGGTTGGGATATTAGACTGTCTGTAGGTAGACTTGAACCAATAAACCAATTCCTCCCAAATATAAAGAATCTTGGGGGGAATATCAAAGAAATCAGTTGTTGCCTTCCCATCAATGGAATTAACAAATAAGCACATATAAGTGTCATTGTCATTGGATCCTATGTTGTGATAGGAATTATAAAATGCCACCAAGTGTTCATTCGTAGTGACCATGTTATTCCCTGAAAACCTATGGAGATTCTCTTTGAATTTAGAAAGTGGACGAGTAGTAGGTGCTAGGTTAAGAGGGGAGGAAACATGCCATAGAGTAGTTGTAGCATCTTCTTCAAACTGAAAGAGCCCATACTTTTTTATGACCTTGGCGGGGTTTGTAGCAGATTGGACAAGTACTTGATGACTATATAAGCTACCAATCACTGACAAGACTAAAGGTTGAGATGAAGATGGACCTCTAGTGCCACCAGAGCTACCACTAGATGCCATCTTGTGAATGATAGGTAAGGGAGAGAAAGGTGATCTAGCTAAATCAGACAAAGTTCTCCTTAGAGTACTTTTTTGGGCTGAAAAAACAACGTTTCTTATTCCTATTTCAGCAAGAGGGTTGATCTTACGTGATAAACCTCTTCTTCTCCTAGAGATGCAAGGGTTTAAGGACATGAAAAGAAGATCAAAACTGTAGGAAAAAGAAAATCTATGGCTAATTCCTAGGTTGTCTTTGCCTAGCTTCCCAACGTTCTCGGACACTTATGTCATATTCAATCACTTCCCATGAGCGTTCAAGCTCAACCCTGGTATTAGTGGTCTCTAATATGGTATTAAACAAGGTTAAAGTAATGTTGGTCTGATCTTTAAGATCAGGCTCAATATTGGGTTGCCTTGCAACAGGTACAATCATGAAGAAAAGAAATAGTCAAAGGATCAAAAGAAGAAATATAAATATATTCAATGATAATCAAGCATACAATCAACCAGAGAGATATGGAAGATCTCCCCTGTATGGTCACCAAATAAATTTTGAGGAAAAGATATGAATTTATCTTACTCACGCATTTTTGGATCTTGCTTTGCTAAGGAAAGATAGTCAGGAATATTACCCTATGTTTATATCCTCAAAATGTATTTCCCAACCCACAAGTATTAATTACAAGGGCTTAGGCTTATTTTTTAAATAAAAATATTGTTGCAAAACATAACATTTTTATATAATTTTTTGAACATATACAAATTGTAGAAAGCAAATGCGGAGATCAAAAGCAAAAATAAACAAGCCACAAATTGATACACATGAGACAGAATAGAAATTGCTTTATTTCATTCGAAGAAATCAAAAGTATCCTTCTCTTTACAAAAATCCTTGTGGGGGCATGGACCAAGGTCAAACTTAGATATTCCCGATGAAAAC
Source organism: Picea mariana (assembly GCA_032191745.1). Classification (NCBI taxonomy): domain Eukaryota; kingdom Viridiplantae; phylum Streptophyta; class Pinopsida; order Pinales; family Pinaceae; genus Picea; species Picea mariana. The sequence continues at coordinate 24,622 of JASDQU010374578.1, forward strand.
CATACAAAAGGACTCTGACAAGAAGTAAAAACTGAACTTTAAAATCTCGATCAACTTGCCACAAACTGTTGCCCACTTGACTCTGCACAGTATCCTTTATCAGTCTTGAAACTCAATTCATAAACAGACAAGTCTACACAAACTATCAAAGATAGATCAACACCTCTTAAAAAAGAATCTGAATGATATGGTTCATCTTTGAACCTTGTTGTCTGCAATAGGACCATGTTGTCAAAAAGAGAGTTAGGCCTTTAATGAATTGAAGAATGAATGAAAACTAAACTATCTCAATAAAACTCAAGAGAAAACCTTAGTTTGCTTTCTCCTTCTATTCTCCCCTTTGTTCTTCCTTCTCATTTGGATTTTATGCATTCCAAATAAGTTGAAGTAGTTCAACTACCTCATTTAGTTAAGTTAATTAAAACTTAACTAATTTAGATTAGGGGAAGTAATAATAATAATAATAATTAAGGGTCATTTTATTAAATAATAACTAAGTAGGTGGGACCCCTTGTGATTCCATTTTATTTCTTAACAAAAATAAATATAATTAGACAACCAATTAAACACATGCCTCCTTGTGGATCCCATAATTATTTCGACAATTTGAAATTTAAATATCAAAAATATTTCAAATTATATCCAAAACATGTAAATATCCACAATATCCTCAAAAATAGTTTGTTTTCCAAAACTTTCTGCAGTCCACTATCCTTAATAAATCAATTATAAACACATAAATCAAAATCGATATTTTCCACTTTGAGAGGCAATTCTTCCTTTGTCATTGTTGTCCCCTTTGGACTTCCCAGAAATAGCCTTACGTTGGGTGGAACCTTGAGGCTTGATCTCACTAATGACATGGGAGAAGTCGTCCCTCAAGTGCAAATGGGAGGAAACTGACTTGGCTGAGTCACTTGAAGGAGAGGAGGTAGTAGCAACAACTTTACCTTTGTCATGCATATGGTGAGCCTTGGTTTTGAGTTGTTTTCTTGCATGGGAGGACTGTACAGGTGAGTGTGCAAGGGAAATTTGAGCATTTTGGTTTACAGGTGGAGGAGGAGGAGGTAATGACAATTTTGGCTAGCCACGATGTCGGGATACTGTTGGGTGAACAATCTCCTGCCATCCATCATTCTTGGGAACTTCTGGTTTCAAAGATACATGGGGAGGCACAGGGATACCAGGAACATTTTGGGGATGGAAGGGAAGAATATCTAGTCTAGGCTGAATTATCCCTTGCCCAATCCAATTGAAAAACCCAGCTTGAAAAAGTTGGTTCAACTCCTAAGGATCGACATCGAAATGAATTGAGAATCTGGGCCTTCTAGGCCCTCTGTTCCAGTTACCTCTTCCCCTATTGTTTCGGCCATGACTGCCTCTGCTGAAGAAGCTCATCATGTATGCATCAATTATTAGCAACTAGCTCTTAACAAACCATACATGACATTCTCTTTATATGAAACAAATTTTGGCTCAGAAAATAACATAAGACCCATGCAATCCAATCCATAAAATTTATTTAATAATTTCCAAATGAGCAAGGGGTGAAATAGGGTTCATGGGATATCTGGGGGGATTGTAATAAGAGAAAAAGTGATATCATGACAGGGAGTAAGAACACAAGTACTTCTCAAAAATTCATTAAATAAATGATTGTGAAAACAACACCAAAATATACCAACTGCCATCTATCTCTATGTCATTTTTAATCATTGTCATACAGAGTTTTAATTTTATTTTAGTGAACAGGGTGTGTAAAAATGAATTTGGGATTGTGAAGGGGTTATAATGAGCAAAAAAGTGAGAATATAAGAGGGAATAAGACAGATATTGTTCATTAAAATAAATTAAATCAAAGATCAATCATAACTTTGTTTCAATTACAATCCAAAAAGCATCCACTTCCAATACCAAAAACATTTAACTATTCCTTAATTGCATACAGATTGTTTGTTGTCTTCAATAAATAAAAACAACTCAATTGCCTAGAATTCTTCAATTATATCAATCTGTGCATCCTATACAATAACCATGCAATTATCATTTCCAACTCCACAGTCACATCATAACCATTCGAGCCACAGTCCTGTATGTTTTAATGTTGACCTTTTCCTTTTAAAACAAACATAATATGCACAGTGATTCCAATTATCCATATCCAATGTTCAATTCTTGAAATCACATAATAATAGACCCAACATTAATTACCAACAGTCAACAACCAATATTGACTGACACAATCCACTGTCATCAAACAATAATCGGGCCCAATTTAATCACTCATAGGTCCTTCTTAAATATGGACATAACCAAGAGCATGTTTAATGAACCAAACATACACACAGGCCTTCAACAATATAATCGACCCCAATTCTGATTCGACAACAACTTTAACCAAAAACATGTAGCTCTGATCTTGGTATCCACATGTACATTAACATGTATAGACTTCCCTTTAAACGAAATACTCAATAAAGACATAGCCATATAATGCACGAAGAGAACAGGACCATATCGACACATGGGTGTCTCTTTTTAAATTGATAGGACCAAGATCATATTTTATGAATCGATCATACACACGGGTGCCTTTAAAAATAAATTGGAATCATGATTGTGCTAGGATTTAACATAGTAATGACTTCAAAGACCATAATAAACCAAAAGGAAAAATCTCAAGATGTAGGTAACCCATACTCTTTTTTTTTCTATTCAAACAAATTTATCACAGAGAGGAAATATGGAGGGTCCATCAAGAAATGGTCTCTGAATTAGAGAGCCCGTCCCCTTTTTATAATTACCACAATCATTGAACTGGTATACCAAAATCTTGACAGAACCAAAAGGCGCCCGAGGAAAAAGAGAAGCAAATCAGGCTCAATAGAACCAAGTCCAGTTCTTTAGAATTTTATTGCAGAGAGATAATGAAAGTGTGTTTAATCTTTGAAAAAACATAGAGCTCATAATCTATTTTGGAAACACCATAGTCGTCCAACTTATAACCCCAAAATCTTGACAGAGCCATAAAGAAAAAGCCCGAGTAGAAACAAAGCAATTCGAGCGCAACAAACTAGGCACACATAGATGCCTCTTAACACTTTATGCAGAGAGGAAGTGAAGTTTGGTTTAAACAATGAAGAGTCCTTGAAGACATAGATAGATCATGTCTCTTCCCGCCACTCAGTAGGTCGATAACCTTCGAAATATAGTTGACAGTGAGGCTCACAAACATAACATTTGGCCACTATAATAGAGATGAGAGGAGAGAATATTAAAACTCTTGTGAAACGAATGTCAGAGCATAACTCATAGCCATTCGATACATACACAGGCCATCATTTAACATTATGGGAAAAACAATATTGGACTGTGGAATGATTTCGGCAATAATGGTAGTAAATAACAAGCCATAATAAACAATAGCTCGGGCTCGGCCAAATAGAGCAATAACAATACCATTGTCGATAGTTGCATTGCAACCTAGATAAAGAATCACAAAATCAACTGAGATGAAAAATGGGTTGTAGCAACTGATACCCAGACTGGTGGTAAAACCCTACAAAAATAAAACTCAGAGCTCATTGCACCATTGAAATCATTTTTCATAGAGAACCAGAATAAAACCCAAGATGACTGACATTTCTTTAGATCAATAACCAGTGCGCAGACTTTACAAATCAATAACACCCATTACTTTCCTTCAAAATGCCAACATTCCACAATAATCACAGAGAACACCATAACATAGCATTGATACTCAGTCAAAAACTCAAGAAAAACACAAAACCCATGTAATCATGAGCCACCATTTGATTCATATACATAGATACCATCATGGATGGAAAGCAAAGAGCCATACCTATGAAAAATTGCTTCAATGAAGAGTTGTTTTGAGTTTTCCCCTTCAAAACCTGAAACCGCGGAGCTTCCACAACAAACAGAGAAAAATGAAACTATGGCTAGGGTGATGGCCTCAAAGGTGGTTTGGATTGACGTGCATTAAATGCACGTTTCTTCCTCACATGGTCCTATTCAATTCAACGTACTGGTCATTCCATAAACCATTAAATTCAAACATATAACCATTGCCATATCAAATCCATAAATTCAATGCCATATCCATTGTATAGTGCGCCACCTGAAACATATCAAAATAATAACCATATGTGCTTCCATATAACTCTTTAACCAAAATCGCATAATCCTTTAACCAAAACACATAGTATAGCAGCTAGGTCCACCATTCCACATTTGTCACTATTATATATACATTAAAGGTTTATATATAATCTTTTTTCCATAGCCTTATCCATATTTTTTCCTCTTTTTGTTTTGATCAAGCTCTGATATAATTCTTATTATCTTTTGCATAAATCATGTATATATTATTAATCAATGTTATAACATAAAATAACACGTGTAAAACAACATAATCCTCATATCCACAGCACTTCCCTGTATTGCGAGTGAATATCAACAACATTTAGAAATAATGCATCAACCAACCATGTTGTCATATGAATGAAACCAAGACTTGCATCACCAATTGTAGAAGACTGTGTAGACATTATCATAGTAGAAACAAACATATAAGTGTAACACATCCATCCTATCGCCTCTAGTGTACAAGGGGGTCCCACCTTCTAGTTAATTATTATTATCATAAATAAATAATAGAGCTTAGCAATCCTTTGCGAGCAGTATTCATCGTTGCATTTTTAATCATCAACAACTGTGGGTTTCTCTGAAGAGAGTGAGATGCACCTTGTCATGGATACAAATGTTTCCAATCCCATTCAATGCCTTTTTACCTTTTTATCTTATTGTTTTTTTATTTCAAGAGAATAGTTGGGGGACACTGCCCTGGTGTGGTGACCAGGGGTGGCAATGTTACCCACAAGCATTTCACAGAGATGAGAAGGTTAGCTCATGATGAGACCCCCTTTCTCTTGGCTATGATACCAAGAGCCACTACCCTAGCATGGTGACCAACTGAATGGTAGTGCCATACCGCTACATGCCCATGGACCTAATAGGTTTTCTCATGTTGAGACCCCCTATCCTCCAACTAGGTCTTGAGTTTATTTATTTTATGGGTCTCTCCTTTTTGTTTTTGAGACGTTTTTTACTGCTTTCTCAGGGATCCTTGGAAAAAGCCTCTGAAGGTTTTTTTCTTTGGATTTTATCTTTTTCTAGCTACTTTTACCCTCTGGGCCTTTATCCCCTTCTTCCCACAAGGCAAGTTACAACCCTTAACTAGCTTGGAAAACACAATTATTGAACCAATGAAGGGAATAGATGAGAGGGAATATGATTAAAAGTGATAAGTATGGTGGGAATGGATGATGGCCTTTCATGAACCCACCCAGTGGAAACTCACTCCTAAGGGAACCAACTTTCTAGGGTGTTATGTCACCCCCCCAGGTATGGACAAGTCAAAAGGAATAAATTCCAAGCACATGTCATGGAGAAAAAGAGAAGTAAATGCACATATTCAAATGTTTTGAGAATCTAAGTGACACATACCATCATACCTGGACTCATTACCTCATGGAGAAAGACCCATTGTTACTTCAGGACTAGGCCGATGGGATGGATGTTGTTGTTGCTAATAGGATGGAGGCATTGAAGAAGAAGGATGGGCCCTCCAGGGCCAATATCAAGTCAATATGGCTCTCAATACTCCATGTCTAGGACCTATGGGCCTCAAGACATAATCTCCTAAGTTATCCCTAGGCTAGGGGATAACAGGTCCAATATAAATAATCCTAAGAGCCTCAATGGAATGTCACCCAGGTTTGCTAGACAAGGAGAAATGTTGCATTATAGAGGTCATCCTAGGCTACTCAGAATTGACCTTAGGATACCTTAATATCATGATCACACTGTAAGACCATCCTTCAATTTCCTTTCCTCGTCCATACCATGTATTGATATCTTCTGGTTTTGACTCAACAATGGAAACTCTTCAATCTACTTTGGGAAAAATTATACCTTCATGAGTTCAAAAACACCACTACAAACCAAGGTACAATATAAAACATGAAGTCATCATAGAGAAATAGAAGTTAAATATCAATCAAACATTAACTCAAAAGAGTTAATAAAAATGATCAATGGGTAAAAGAGCTTCAAAGGGTTATTTACAAGGAGCATGTCAAATGATAGACGGAGCATTGAAGAACTTAAAAAATGTACAACAACAAAGAAATATTGAGCAATGAAAAACCTCCTTAAAATAAACAATCAATAAAAAATCCAAACCCCCTAACCACCTAGGTATTCAAAGAATATAAAATGGGCTCATAATGGTAGTAGAATAGGCATTAGAGATAAAACTTTTGGTAGTATTCCCCCTTTACTTCTGCTTATTTAAGAAAAATAAATGGGTAGATGTTGTGGCCACAACAATAGGCAACACACTGGAAGAAACAATTATCTATGTCAATACAATCTAGGTCATTTGCTTCAAATCTTAATGTTAAGGATAATCTCATAAACTCAAGGAAACTCCCGCTAGCCACATGTACCACAATGCTGTCGAATTTCCTAACAAATATAAATCCATATTTCAAGTACTTGTCTAACATACCATTTTCAAAGAGAAAATTAATGAGGTTAATCCCTTTAATTGGCCATACACTTATGATTGGCTATGGTTTGACCATGGGTTTTTACTTTTATAACAAGCAAACATCCTAATAAGTGTGTTCCTCATATCTCTTCTCTTAGCATTGTTTTACTAATAGCAAGCGTCCATAGCCCTAAAAAAGATTCCTTGGTACGATACAAGCATGGCCCCATTGTTAGCAAGCTTTCATAGCCTCATCGGGTTTAATTGTACTTTCCACACTAAGTACAATGTTTTCAAATTCCTTTTCATTTACATAATACTCACCCTTTTTTTTATTTTGTGTATAAATATGTGTATGAAAATAGGTTGTGAAGAAAGTAGGGTAATACAGGAGTTTCTTTGATTTTCTAAGTGGATGTTATGCATTTACGTTTAACCCAAAGGTCTCCCCACAAAACATCATAATAGTAGCCAACTTATAAGTGTGAGTTGCATGAAGATAAAAACAATATAGATAGACACTTTCCTCTACTCATGGATTGCATTGCATTGTTTAATAGGCACATATGTTCCACCATAACTATCAGTCAATTACCAACAACTTAGAACTTCATACATGTATTTTAGATAGAGAATATCATTCTTTCCATGAACGAGGAGGATCCAAAATGCTAAAAAATTGATAGTCTCAAATTCTAATTAAAATGACTGCATTTCTTAGAGCTCGACGAGAGCTTTCCAATGCAATTTGAACAACCTTAAACAGACGTCGTATGAGGAAGTTATGGTTTTTCAAAGTTTTGGAAAAAACAAGGAAAATGGGAAAAAGGGGGTGAAACGTGGCCATCCATATAGTTGAGAGGGCACAGGGTGATGTCATGATGATGTCATCATGTTGACCTGGCAGCATGATGGGTTTCCATGTGTCACTCAGTTTTGGTGTTTTCAGCACCCAATTGAACCAATAAAAAATTGCCACATGGCATTCGTATGATGACGTGGCAAGTACAGTTAGGTGGTGACATGGTGGTGACTGTGCGTGGAAAAGTTCCACATGGACCAGTTAAGAGGTGCCATGTGGCACTCCCAAAATTCATAAGAAGGGATATAGTTCGAAAAATTCAGTGTTTTTTATAGTCATGTATATATGGAAGGGATTCACGGGGTTTGAACCCATGAACTCCCATTATAGTCCGTCAACCCTACCAATGTGCCATAAGGCACAATTTATTATGCAAACGAAAAAAAAATTATTTAAGTTTTTCATAGATTCTCGATCGGTGGTTGGGCAACCCGCACCCTATTTAAATGGGCACACAAATTGATGTAGAGTACACATGCATGGATCCCAAGGTGGGAATTTTGACAGTGTGCAGGAGTTGTACATTTGTCTCAAAATTCATGCCAAGGGTTTTGCATTGTTTTGCATGCCAAGAGTTTATGGTCATGAGATTTTGAGGTTTCAGACTCTTTGAGAGAAGCATAGAGTGTTTATACTCAATTTTCTCAGTTTTTCGAGAGGAATATGATGGTGATGTCAATTATGTTCTAAAGTAATATGTACAATTTTTCCTTGTATGAGAGTTGTAGTCTCATTTAGTGTGCAAAAGAGGGTCTTTGAGCACATGTTCAGAACATAGTTGAGTTTATACTCATTTTTCTTAGAATTTTGAGAGGAATTCAGTGGTGACCTATATTTATAGGGTTGAGTAGTATATTGGAAGGTCATTGTAAAAACACAAGTTTGATTCATTGTTGTATCAAGCATTTGAGCAATAATAGAGCGATCTCTCATTTGGAAGCAGACCCGGAGACATAGCCCAAGATAGGTGAACTCTATTATCAACTTGTGTAATGTGCCTTAATCTTTGTTGTTAATATTTCTCTCATTTTCAGCATGTTTCTTTCTGCAATTTAATATCAGTTAATGAAGTTTTGTAAGGTACAAGATCTATTATAATAGTCAAAAATAGAAATATTGCGGAGAATAACAATGGAACAACACAATAGATGAAACCACAACACCAAAATAATACCTTTATTGATAGGAAACAATGTTCACCTGCCTCTTCGAGGGGGAAACCACCAGTAGAGTAGCGCTCTATTACAATACTTCTCAAGACAAAACATTGTATTCCCTCAACTCCTATTTATACTAAATCTATCTATCAAAAGAACAATCTAGAGGAAGATCTTCTAGAAGCGAAAGATTCTATTAGGTCTTCTTACATTTGACTTATTATTCATTATTACTAGGATTTATCAATATTTTCCTTTGTTACATGGAAAATATATTATTCTACCTACATGAGATGTTAGGGAGGTTAGGTCCCTAACATGCCCTCCCCCTTAAAAAATAGCCTTATCCTCAAGGATTGAGATGAGGAAATTGTTGTGGAATGGTAGCAGGCTCCCAAGTGGCATCGGATGGACTTATATCTTTCCATCGGACTAATACTTCCTTGATGGTGTGATGATGGAGACAATGCTCACATTGGTCCAAGTATGCTTATGGCTGCAACTAGATGGATCCTTCTTCATCCAACTCAGGAAGACTGGTTTGAGTTTGGCACTTAGGTCTAATCACCTTCTTTAAGTAGGAGACATGAAAAAAAATATGGAGCTTAGAATGGTTGGGAAAATATAACGGATAGGCCACATGTCCCACACACTTGATAACTATATATGGACCATAAAATTTGGGCACCAGTTTTTGACAATGGTCATCCTTGAGTGAAGTCTTCTTATAAGGTTGTAGTCGAAAAAAACACATGGTCACCTTCAACAAATTGACATTCTGAGTGATCTTGATATTCTTGTTGCTTCATGCAATTATGAGCCATGAATAAATTCTCTTTGAGGGTATAGAGAATAGCCTCTCGAAATGTAAGAGTTTGGTCAACCACCTGGACCTTTGATACGTCGAGCATGTATGAGAGAAATGAAGGTGGATTTTTTCCATATGCTGCTTCAAGAAGAGTCATGTGAGTAGTTGTATGGTAAGAGGTGTTGTACCACCATTAACCTAGGGGTAGCCATCGAGCCCACTAATTTTTCCATTCAGATGAAAAACACCTCAAATATGTTTCCAAACACTTCTTG
>JASDQU010374578.1:68771-80801 GCA_032191745.1 Picea mariana
AGGCTTCTCACAGATCGAGGGGATAGATTATGATGAGACCTTTGCACCTGTCGCAAGGTACTATTCCATAAGATCCATCTTTGCACTATCAGCACAGATGGGTTGGCGCAATCATCAGATGGATGTAAAAACTGTGTTTCTCAATGGGATCATTGAGGCAGAAGTGTACATTGAGCAACCAGAAGGTTTTGAGACCTTTGATAGGGAGTCACATGTGTGCAAACTCAAGAGCGCGTTGTATGGGTTGAAGCAAGCACCATGTGCTTGGTACACTCGGATAGATAGCTATTTCACCGAACTGGACTTCACCAAAATTGAAGCAGATGCAAACCTATACCAAATTGTGGTGGAGGGTAAGCTTTTAATCATTATTCTTTATGTTGATGATTTAATACTAACTGGTGATGAGGAGTTGATACACTCATGCAAGGAGGACCTTGCAAAGGAGTTCAAGATGAAGGATTTGGGCCTTCTTCATTATTTCCTTAGATTGGAAATATGGCAGCGAGATGGTGAACTTTTTGTGTCTCAAGGTAAGTATGCAAGGGAGATATTGGGTAAGTTTCACATGGAGGATTGCAAACCCATGGACACTCCTCTTCCAGGAAACTAGAGGAAAGAGGATGCTACTTCTGGAGAGGTAGTGGATGCTACTGTCTATTGACAGTTAGTGGGTTCGCTAATGTATTTAGTGAACACAAGACCGGACATTTGCTATGCGGTTAACCGGCTGAGTCAAGTGATGGTTAAGCCTACCAAGCTCTTTTGGAAGGCGGGCAAGCATGTCCTGAGATACCTAAGGGGCACATTTGAGTATGGCTTATGGTACATACAGATGAATGAGGTGAAGTTCCATGGCTTCACGGATGCAGATTGGGCGGGCAGCCCAACGGACAGAAAGAGCACATCAGGGGGGATCTTTAGTATCGGATCTACAACTGTTTCTTGGTACAACATGAAACAAAGATCTGTGGCACTCAGTTCAGCGGACGCGGAACACATGGCAGCGAGTCAAGCTGCATGTGAGGCTATCTGGATGAGAAAGATATTGGTTGGTTTGTTTGGTTCTCATTTAGATCCGACAGTGATTCATTGTGATAATCAAAGTTGCATTAAAATATTGATTAATCATGTGTTTCATGATATATCTAAGCATATAGATATCTGATATCATCATCTCAGAGATTATGTGCAGCGAAAGATCATGTTGCTTCAGTACATTCCTACGGAAAATCAGGATGTAGACATTCTGACGAAGGCGCTCACCAGGAGAAAATTCGAATACCATAGAGACAAGATTGGGGTGAAGGATAATCCCTTTCTTGTTGAGAGGGAGTGTTGGAAAGTCAACAAGAAATGTGTGTCTAATTTATTTTTCCCTTAAATAAATTGGACAATAAATATTAATCTATTATCTCATAATTACTTGAAATAGTTAACTAAAATGGAAAATCAATTAGCTATAGGAAATTCGAGTTCAAAGGTTGATTGGTGGGACATGGAGGTCGAATTAGTTGTATCTAAGTGACTTGAAGTTGTAACAGAGTTATAAGTGTAGTTATGTGAGTTGTGAAGTAGTTTAACTTAGTTAAGTGAGTTAAGCTTAGTTGTACTAGTTGTAACTGAACTTACACTAGTGAGAGTTCAGTGAATTAATTATTGATTAATTCACAACCAGTGATCTCACATGCAACTGAAGATTTACCACTATTAACTACATGCATGTCAGATCCATTGGAGACCCAGTTGAGATAACAGGTGAAAGGGACAGTTTGTCTATCAGTTGTCATTTGAGTGAAGTGCACTCATGCAATCACACACAGTGGATGTTCCCATGAGCAATGCACAGTCTAGGCAAGAGGAATTCAAATTCATTTGTAGGGTTTTCATTGCAGGGATTTTGGGCAGAGGAGGCAGGCTATCTGGAGGCAAAGAATTGGCACATGTATTTGTTGATTTTTGTATGACAATGTGAGATGATTGTATTGTATTGAGAGCTCTTGGATTAGAGTTTTGTATGAGATTGTTTCATGATCCATGATATACATAATATATGATAGTGGGGTTTTTAGCTTTATGTTTTCCTGGTAAAATATCTGTGTTATGTGCGATTGATCTTTCTTCTTGATATTGCAATTGGCGATCGTGTTTTAAATTCCAAAAGAATATTTGTAGAAGTAATTATATATTTAACAGTGGCATATAATTGTTAGATTAGGAGAATCCAAGAAATACATAATTTGTATTGAAATTTCTACATTAGCTATGCTCTTCTGACTGAGTCTTTACATAGTTCCTCCACATGGAACTTCTTTATCATGCAACTCTCTTATTGTATATCTATCACTATTCGAGATGACTTCAATCTTGGGTCAGCTCCAGCCTCATCATTTCAKAGGTTTACGTGATATTCCATAAAGAAAAACACACATGCATTCTTATTATGCACTCAAACCAATACCTTTATTTCATCAACTTGTATTTGCATCGTGCTTATATGCACTTAACCACTTGCCTTAGCATACTTGCTTCAACATACTGTGTGTTTACCATARGCACACTTTATAGTTCACATGTAACTTTACTTTAGATTCATTTAACTCGTGATTGTTCAAAGGCATAGTCATGTTGCCTTCTATTATGACATTAGAGTGTTCTTGCTTATTTATCCTTTTAGCAATTTATACTAGCTTATCTCAAGGAAATGGAACACTTCCTCCTCGTGTTAGTATTCAAACAAATAAACAGATTTCTTAAACAGAGTTAGCCATGCCTCTATAACATTATTCAATATAGGTAAGCACACTCCTTGCCTCACATCCTACTTGATCAGGTAGTTATATTATACTTTTTAAGCAAGTATACATATATATACATATATGTATGTGCATCATTTGCACCTTTTTACCTCATTTATTCACATTTATTTAGCATCGTCCAGTTTTGATGAGACCTTACAGTCACTTACACGAGTAGTCTCACCAATAAAATCATAATTATGCCGCCATATTTACAAGATAACAACCAACAAAATGAGATCACTCTTGCTCATTGCTCTTTTAGCATTTCATCTCAACTCATTCTGAGAAACGACATACTTCCTCAAGTTATTATTTTAAACAAAAATATTCAAACCCTCCATCATAGAGTCGGTCATGCATACTTGGCATTATTTGGTCCTGGAAAGTACAAATCTTGCCTCACATTTCACTTAGTTAGCCGGTGTTACCATGCATTTTTAGCATGTGTGTGTGTGTGTGTGTGTGTGTGTGTGTGCCTTGCTTACACATTCCATAATATTCATTCACAATTATTTGGTCTTAATATCAATCTCCATACTGATAACCTATAACGCATTCAATCCATGCACTCAAGCATATACAAGCATAGATAAATACTCGGCACACAAGTTCATTGCTTGCACCTCTTTCCATGTCATTCAYACACATAGACATTTCAAACTTCTAAACCCTTCCTCCTATATATTTTACAACCATTCTTATGAAAAATATYCTAGGAATACTCAACAATATGTTGCCCTCTCTRTTGAGAGCTTACAGTCATTCACATGGCAAGTCTCGTAGACATATTCATAATTATGTTGTCCTTTATACATGACAACAACCAACAAGAAAACACTCTTGCCTCAAGTGTTATAAAAGCATCCCAAAAATCAGAAAGAACAATTGGGTAATTATATTATTACCCAAGGCAACAAAATGTTAAATTTGGTCTCTCAAATCATTCTTGGTTATCAAACCTTAACCAAGAAAATCCTTCCTAAATTCCCTCTTATTGTTATTTGAGCATATTAAGCCATACCCATATGGTCGCCATCCAACTTACGGTGTAAATTTGACCCATTGGTCATATGGAAATGCTCCAAGCTTTCTTTACATCAGTCTTTCATTAATTATTGCATCCTTATCTCCAGTAGCATCATCAACATTTCATTCATGTTGTTAATTCTCATGTTAACATCAGGTCAACATTGACCAAAATAATCCATCAACGGGCCATACCTTACAACCAATCCATAGGTGATAATAAGTCTGTTTCCTTGTTATATACATGTTCCATCATTACCATATGCATTGCAACATAGTTTGTGCACCAAGCATATTACACATGCCTTAAGTGCATGTGCATTCTAGTTGTCTGGCTTTTTGCATTCACATGCTTAGACTCGCCTATTGAGGAAAGGTGAGAATTACCCTACTCAATCATTTTCAAATCTTACTTGGCTAGAGTAAGATAGTTGGGAATGTCACCCGGGATTTATAGCCTGTAAACCAAAAAGATCACTTGATTCACAAGTAATAAGTATAAGAAACCAAGGTTGATTTTTGTATTATGTTTTAACTATGCAAAAGAAGAAAGTGAAAAATATACATGTGTTATGTTCAGGATAAAGAAACAAATGAGATGAAAATATGAAAAAATGAATCAAAATAGTACACAAGTGAGACAAAATCAACAATCTAACTTTTTAWTGATTTCATTTTGAGTTACAAAAATAGAATTATGTTTACAAACCCCTGCGAGGGTATGGACCAAGATCATATTTAGAAGCCTTCGATGGGCACCATACAAAAAGACTCTGACAACAAGAAAGGATTGAGACTAAAAATCTAGATCAACTTTTCCACAKAAGCATCATTTACTGACTCTTTCAATAGCAAGTTGTTGAAGTATATGACTCGATATTTGAATCCCGCTACCTTCAATAAGACCCTTAAAGARGCAAAAAAAAATAAAATTATCTCCTCCCTTGTCTCTTCCTTTGTAATGAGCTTTTATCTCTTCCAAAAGAGGTTGTGGTAGTTCCAACTACATTTTTAGTTAAGTGTTAATTAACATAACACAAATTTGAGACAAGTGATAATAAATAATAAGGGCATTTTAAATAACTATCTTCTTAACAAAAGTCTTTTTAATCATGATTCCCTCCTTGTTACTCCACCGTTTAATTGAAATATGCATTTGTTATGAGAGGCAGTTTGCCTCTTTTCACTGCTTGTTGTTCTTTGATTTCTATGTTGATTGAACTTTTGCAGCAAGGGGTTGGGTTGAACCTTGGGGTTGAACCTCACTAATAACATGAGATTGTACATCATTATGATGGGTACGAGAAGTGACCAACTCTGAAGAGTCCTTAGAGGACTTGGAAGGGGAAGCCACTTTCTTTCCTTTATATGTCATAAGCTCAGGGATGGAAATATTCAATATCTTGCTAGCATGGGAAGATTGGACATGTGAAATGGCATGGTCAACTTGAGCATGTTGGTTCATTGGTGGTGGAGGAGGTAATGGTAACGAGACAATGGGCCAATCGTGATGATGAACTACAGGCTATTGGACTATTTCTTGCCACCCATCATTGATGGGCATTCTGGTTGCAGAGACACATGGGCAGGGACATGGTCATTGGATAGGCTCTAGCGAGGTTGGAAAGGGGGTCTGCCAGGCCTAGGGTGAGGCTGCAGGATTCCTTGGCCAACCAGGTTAAAAAACTCAGCTTGAAATAACTAATTTAGTTCTTGAGAATCAACATCAAAATGAATGGAAAACCATGGCCTTCCATGCCCTCTTTGCCAAAAGTTGTTTTTGCCTTTGTTTTCTCATCTTCCCTGACTTCCCCTGCTAAAGAAACTCATGTCTAAAAGCAAAATTTTAATCAGAATATGAATAATAATTGACCAATCTATCATCAAACTCTCTGCCTAAAACAAATTGAAATATTGGCTCTTTTAATTCACATACAGGAGCATATGCAATCCATTCAACATTCCTCATACAACAACCATAACAATTTCCAATTTGAACCATATTGTATTAGAACAGCGAAGTACAATGACATTGGGAGAATGGGAGGGATTGTAAGGTATGCAAAGTGATTCCATGACGGGAAAATAAATATGAATATTGTTCTAAACAAAATGAGTATTTAATCCTGACACATTCCTAACAGCCATATCATCCACCTCATTATTTGCAAGTTACAACAACTATGTTTTGACCCTTCATTCAACCTCGTCTCTTTATTCTCTTAAACTCTTTATAATAATAGAACACAGGGGGAATAAAATGTTTTGGGATAGATGATGGATTTGTATTGTGTGTAAAATGAAATAATGAACGGGAAATGGAAATGATCCATGTTCTTTATTGCACATTTATTAAATAGCAAACCTTAGCATTAACCTCTGATTATTATCTTCTATCCTTTTTTTCATGCCAATAACTGATTAAAATCAATTTAGTAGAATCAAAATGTATTCACAAAACAATGTCTAACTTCCCAACCAACATTTGTCGAAATCTTGTCAAACCAAATTCATCATCCAACATGACTTTATTATGCATCTTCTTGCAGGTCGAAGTCAATCCATTAAATTCATTACCATGCTATTGTAACCTAAATTACAGAGGTAAACATTGACAGTGAGTTGTGGCATAGTAACTCGAAAAAAATAATTGTTTGTCTTTGTAAACAGAATAAGAAAACTTTTCATCATCCTTAATCACATCAAGTTATAATAACCCAATAATCCCCATGACTTTGCTATTTGAATTTGTGAGAAAATTTGCAGAGGTCGATACTTAACAGTAGGATATATAACATCTTATGACAACATAAACAACCTCTACATTTCCCTGTGAAACTAGGATGGACTACAAGCTATCGACCTCCACACTATGTGAATGAGGATTTAAGGATGGGCCTTTTGAAAAACAATCAATGAAATAACAATTGATACACATGACATAATAGGGTTATGCAATAATATCGACATTAACAACAGGTCGAAACCACGAGAAGACAAATTCTGATTATAAGCCCAACATTTAGTCAACGATTGAACATATGCACAATGAAGAAGTAAACCACGATGAGGGCAGAATAAACAATGAGGGTTTATAAAGTATGTCAATTCAAAAACATTTATGCACAAGACAAACTAACATAGGAAGAATTTCTAGTTGTAGCCACCACAGATTTCCCCAAATGCACCCACAATTTCGTTATTGTTGGGCTGGAATGTCAATATAACCACAATTTCCACATAAATCTGAAAGTCCATAACTTGTTAAAGTAGGTTGTCAAAACACAAATCCAAATCCCCTTGCTCTATTAGCAAGCAAAACCCATGAAGGGTATGAGACAAATCCATGTTGGGTGTCCAGATCAAAATGAACTAACAACAATACACATAGTGCATCAATAAACATCCAAAACCTTGGCATTTTTATTATGTATCTATGCCAAACCCGTGGGTAATTTGAAACAAAATCACATTTGTAAACATTCGACCCATTATCAACGAGTGATACAACAAAAACAACAACAACATGTCTACCATATCATATCCAACAACCCCTTATTTCATCGACAAGCTCACACATTATGCAACATGAAAACTCATATAGTTTCATCACAACCATAATCTAAATGAAGAGTGCCAAAGACAACCCAACACCTCATTTTGAAACCCATTATTTATACAAAAGGAGGTGCACAAACTCAGGTCACCACCCATTATCATTTCAAGCTTCAACAAAACCCAAAATCTCAAAATCTTCCATTTGAACAAAAGAAAAATACACACAACATGTAGACTTACAGAGCCAATATATCRATTTTAATCAGGGCAAAGCTAAAATATTTGATGCATGGAGGAGTCAAAAGAACCATGCCTGAGAAAAATCGCTTAATAACCTCAAGAAGCACRCCAATTCCTTGACAATGACCAAGAAATYTGAAACAATCAGTTARCAACAATGCCCAAATTCCAAATGAAATGACATCACAAAGGTGGCCTAGTTCGAAATGGGGAAAGAATGATGTCCATTTACTGCATGTTGTTTCCACCATCTCCAAACATTCAATTCTACCAACTACTCAATCCACTGTGGAGCGCACTCAACATATCAACCAAAATATCCACCACACTACATAAAACATTGACCATAATACATCATATGCCATATAACATTTAACATTAATGCTATCCGCCCTAACACCAATGTCATCCATTATGCCATCGAATATTGCAACCAACACCTACATTCATATCCCATATTCTTTTTAATAAAGATTGATGCCATTGTATAATAGTTATGAACCATGTCCACATTATGTAACAAACAAGACTCATGTTGCTTGCACCAAGGTTTGTATTTGCTCGTATTTGTATTTGAGAATATCATCAAATCTTGAATCCCTTCATATGGGCTTAATATCCAATGTTGAATTAAAATTTGATTTAAAAGCCACTTTTATCCCCTATTGTAAGCACAAAACAACACATCAAATATGTGTGCAGAAAGATCATTGATGAACCTTTTTCTCATTTGGCAAATTTTATGGAATCTTTCGCCAGTCATATATGTCAAAATCATGTCACCAAATTTAGACCATAACCAAAACCTTAGAAAAATTTATGTGCTTAAGTTGAGGTAATCATTTTCTTTACTTGTTTTCAAGGGGTACCACCTACTAGTTATTATTATCGATAATATAAATAATAATGCAATGCAACTTCTTTGCAGGCAGGACTCATGTTGCACTTTTGTGCATCAACACTACCTTTAGGTCAATAGGCACATATATTTTCTTTAACGCAACCATGAGCTCATAAACTTGCTCATATGCCCATATCACCTTTCCTCTTTTATGAGGACTATCATTAGTTCAAATAACTCCTTTTTTTTCCTTTTTCTTTAATGGGATATCCCAGTTACAGGTTTCATTTATTACAGGTCAAGCAAACTGACCTTACACATTTTTCCATCAATTCTCTAATCATGAGGAGTTATACATACGAGGTTTGGTCTTTTTATTTAAGCAACAATTATAATTATCAGGGCTCCTTCGACCCATATATTCCGGTAGTGTTACAAACATCAGTCCTTTTCATTTATGAACTTAAGCAACTCTTAACATGATTATGCCATTTTCAACCATTCACATTCATGTTCATCCATTAATGCTTGTCAACATATTTCCATTCATGTAGGAGTAGTTATCATTCCAACAAAACACCAAATGCTTCTTTTGCTGCAAATTAGTGTGTAGTTTTTCTGTTGTAAATAATTTTAAAGCAAAAATTTCAATTTGCAGTCCTTATCCTCAAGGAGTTAATGTAAATGATAAACTAACTTTTAAGCTAGAGAAACTCTTTTTAACATGTTCGTCTTGGTCTTGTTACACCAATCCTGGGACTGATTTTTGGCCCATCTAGGCCTAGTGTTGTAGCTTGCTCTGATACCACTTTGTAACACACCTAACCCCCTACGTACCTTTTTAAGGGATGGGGTGTTAAAATTTAACTTTTCTTCAACCATCTCAAAACCTTTTCCTGAACATACCACCATCTTCTGCTCATCGAGAGCCTTAATCCAATGACCATAACCAAGTTCAATTCTGAGCTCGAAATCAAAAGTTATAGCCTTTCAAAGTTCCAGCCTTCGTTGTTCAATGACCAAATCATTACCATGTGGTCACTTATTAATCGTGCCAACCAACATGGCAATCACACACTAGATTCACAGGCTTGACCCTCTAGTCCACCTCTCGTTGTCGTCATGACTTCATATCCCGTGGTTTTCTCCCACTACAAAACTCTGACGACGATTCACCAATGAACACCTCTCCAAAATCCTATGGCTCTCAACCCTTGATCTCTACAATTCAAAGCACATCGACGATGTCATTTGACGCAGGGGTTAAAGGCCAGTTCCCAATGGTCTTCACGGTATATAGATGTGACCAATGAGATCAACGGTGGAGGTCTCACCTTTTCCCTGTGTCGATCAATGATTGTCATTAACCCCGACTCCCATCGTCATCGACATTTCTTAATTGAACACGATCTTACCAAAATCCCACATTTCTGACAATGACACATCTAGATCCAACGGTCTAACTCCTCATCAAATCTGCAGTGAGATCAACGATTATATGTGCCTTTCCTCCCCAGACTTTCGTCAACCAACCAATAACTAACACTTGTCGTCCTAAGGACACTATAACTGCCTTACTAACATGCCACGTCATTCATGATGTTATTGTCCTCACTCTCCTTTTGAACAAGTCCCATGGAAGATCAACGACAAAACTTTCCTCTCGCCCAATGACAGATTGATGACTATCATCATGTCATTGATGCCTGTGTTGTCGGGGTTCGAGTTTCCTCCCGGTTCACCCACCTCTCACCTCCAACGGCGATGCGTCGGGTATCTATGGTCCATATTTCCCGGGGACAAACCCTCACAGATCCAACGACTATAACTCAAATGAAGATCCAAGAGACCTCTTCACCTAATGGGACCACCTTCGTCCCATCGACCAATTCCTAGGTGACACCTATCACCTTCTTGGACACGTGGAATACCAATTTGGCAGGCCATGTCATCAGGTCGTCACCACGTCCTCTCATAGCTTAGGTGGAACTTCCAACAAATCGACAGTCTCGATTGCATCTCGAAGCTCCCTTGAATATTGGTAGATCGACGACCTAGATTTCCTCTCGGAGTTCCTTTGTCAGAGTGTAACTATGTAACTCACTCTGATTAGTACCCCGTGATGAGTGGTCATGATCTCTTCACAAAGGTATAATGACAAGGACTAAGACATGTGTCCTTAGGTAGAAAATCGAAGAGGCTCGTACTTGGTTTGTCCTACGAATTTCAAACCAACATGTGTCCACCTCTGTACACATTGGTTGCCACTTGTCCTGACATGTGGCCCTGCCACCTGGTCGTAACACGTGGCTCTCATAATCCAATATGAGGTCCTACCTAAAAACTCGAATCTATTTGACACATGGCACAACCATCATTTAACACATGGACCAACCACCATGTGACATGTCATCACTGGGCCCAAGGTCCTTCACTCAAACGTTGACATATGTTTACCACACATTGGTTAGGATTATGTCCTTGGCACGTGTACCCTTCTACTCACATGCTTACCTTTGAAATCAACGACTAGGATTAAGTCTTTCCTTCTCGTTGATAGAGGGTCCAAATCATCCCTCGAAATGGCTCCCATAAGAGTTCAACCACCTTGGATCTAATGATCAAAGTTGCTCTCCGACCAAATTAATGGACTATATCATTGCTCAGAGTCTCCTTTGTTGGAGTCGCACTACAACCGAGTGCTGAAAATCTTCGATGGCTCGTTCCTGACTGATGGTCAGGATCTCCTTACCTCTGATCCTTTGATGGATCAATGACTACTGATAACTTGGGGTAATGACATGGGTTCTCTTCTTATCCACAACCTAATTAACGGTCTAGATCTTCTCGCTATGTCGATCCAATGACTATGATCCCTTCCATCTTAAAACAAGGGTTCATCTCTGGGTAACCATCCGATTAAGGACTTGGCAAGTCAGGGATTTATTCCAAGTCCTATCTAAGACTTACCATGTCTTTAGGAACTCTGCAATCCCTTTTTCAAGCCGACTAAGGAATTTGGTCCTTACCATTTTGATGATGGTTTTCATTTTGCAAACTTTCCATTTCATTGGTAGAAGGTTTCACAGGGCTCAAATCCCTTTGACTGCACAAGGACTTCCTACAGGCACTAAGGCATTTCGATATCCATCTCGTGGTACTTCTGGATGTCCTCTGAATGCAATTTTCATGTCTTGCAAGCTTCCCAATTCAAGGATGTTCAGGTTTTAGGGCTAGCCCTACAATTAGTATTTCTCACACATCTCAGAGGGATCAATCATTTATTCATTGAACTTACTAGTCCCTAGTCAAAACCATACAAGGTTCATGAGTACTCTAGTATGCCTAACTTACACACTTTACAATGTGAGAATTGGCAAACAATACATGGATTCCTTGCAGATTGTACATGCATATCTACCCATTCAAGACAACATTAATAGAAAAATAATCCTTCATTTTAGTCCATCATTACTCATGTACTCATACTTGTAGTGAAACAACCAATCTAATCATCAACAAACATACACATTATTGCATACAAATACATGCATCCAACCATTT
>JASDQU010374579.1:0-10564 GCA_032191745.1 Picea mariana
CATGATGACAATTGTTGGGGTATCTTCCTTGTAGTTAAGTAATTGGATGTATCTACAAACCATTTTGAGTGAGTAGATACTACAAATAATTGTTCATCTAGAAAACTAACATCTATAGGAACAACATCACCTTTATTTTGTATTCTAGAAATGAAATCAACAACTATGTTTTCCTGACCATGTCAATCCATGATGGTGACATTAAATTTTTGCAGTAACAAGAGACATCTCATAACTCTACCATTAGTGACTGGTTTATTCATTAAATATCTTATCGAAACATGGTTAGTGTGAATGAAGAGTTTGTAATCGGTGGTGTAATGCTTAAATTTATTTATGGAATGTACAACTCCAAATAATTCTTTCTCTATTATAGTATAGCTCATATCAACATGTGTCATATTTTTGCTAGTATAATAAATGACATAATGACACTGGTTTTATTTCTTCCCAAGGAAAACCCCCAAAGTAGTGTCTAAGTCATCTATGGAAATGTGAAATCAAAGAGACCAATTAGGTCCCATCAATATAGGTGTAGTGGAAATATTTTATTTCAAATCTTCAAAATCACGTTGACAACGATCATCCCAAAGAAAATCAACATCTTTGGACAACAATTTAAGTAACGGTGCAACAAATTTTGTAAAAGTCTTGATAAATCTCCTATAGTACCTACCAAGACTAAGAAAACTCCTTACCTCTTTCTGAGTCTTGGGAACTGGTAGCTTTGATAGTACGTCTATTTTGGTGGGATATATGTCAATACTTGCAGCAGAGATAATATTTCAAAGAACTACCCCTTTAGTTAGCAACATGCAACATTTTTCATGGCTTAGGGAAAGGTTTGTTTCCTAGAATCTAAGAAATAATTTTTTGATATTTTTCAATGCTTCTTCCACTGAGTTACCATAGACAGTGAAATTGTCCGTGTACATCTCTACACAGTCATGAATAAAGTCTAAGAATATTCCTAGTACATCTCCCTTGAAATTTGTAGGGGGATTACACAAACTAAAGGGAAACACACGGTAGGAAAAGGTCCCCTAGGGGCATGTAAACGTAGTTTTCTTTCGGTCCTCCAGTGAAATTTGAATCTAGTTATACCCATTGTACCCATATAGAAATTGAAAGTATTTCTTTCCAGCTAGGGTATCTAAGACTTGGTCAATGAAAGGAAGAGGGAAATATTCCCTCATGGTGGCTTTGTTTAGTTCCCGATATTCTACGCGTATATGCCATTTCCCATTATTTTTAGGTACTACTACTAAGGGTGAAACCCATCTACTATCAGAAATTGGGTATATAAATTTGGAATCAAGAAGTTTATGTAGTTCCTCTTTAACTACCTATTTAAGTTCTAGGTTCATTTGTCTCTGGGGTTGCCTAACAGGTTGGGAATCAACCTAAGTATAGATGTGGTGTGATAAATTCTTGGGGTTGATTCCCTTCATATCATGATAGTCCCAAGAAAATTCTTTCAAATGTCTTTGCAAAACTTGGATCAAATTTTCCTACTGGGATTTAGTAAGCTCATTATTAATATACAAACATTTTCCTAGGATAATCTCAAGAGGAGCACTATAGCATTCAATTTCTTGTGTGGTGGTTCCTACTGTACTAAAAAATGAAGACAAAAATACTAGATCATTCATTTCCTATACATCAATTTTCAAAATCTGCTTTAATGGAATGCTAAATGAATAAAAAATATGCAAAGAATCAGAATCACAAAGAAAATAACTAAGGTGATTTTCTTCTATACATTATTTGAAATTTATTACCTAGTCTATTGTGAAAATAGGTTGTATTGCTTCTTCGTCACTAGATGAGTCATCCAGCCATGGGATATTCCCTGACTCCATCAGATATTTTGCAGGAGGGTATAGTGTTACTTGTTTTATTGCACCACCATGGGAGATGAACATATTGCAGGATCTGCATCCTATAAAGGCATCTTTTGTAGCAATCCAAAGTCTTCCAAGTATTATAAGGAGTCCTCCTAATGATGTCCTGGGTTGTAATACCAAAACTTCTATAGGATATTCCCATGATTCCAAGGAAACAATCACATCATCCAATACTCCTTCCGGCTAGACTTTAGATCTGTCGTCTAGTTCAAGAACAATACGAGTTGGGAGAAGGTTTGACAATTCTAATTGTTTCATAGTTTGTATAGTCATTATGTTTATGGCTTCTCTGAGGTCAATCAAGGTATTCGATATGTGAATCCCATTAATGTGCACAAAGACGATAGGGTTACCAGGGTCCATGTGTTTTTCTACCAAGTTTTGTTGGTTAATTAAGTCAACAGACTCTCTAATGATGTGTATGGTGCTTGGGTCCTTTATTTTTCTCCCTAGATTTTTCAAACAAAGTTCCCTTATTGTTTTATCATAAATAGGTATATCTTTAAGGTCCCACAGTAAAGGGATTATAATGAAAATGTTTTTAATATCAGTGATCAAATCGTATTCATGAGAGGCTACTAGCTTACACATATTCAACATTTTAGGGTAATGTGTATACTTTGATGAAGAGGGTTGTTCCAAGAGAAGGATTTGTTTCTTTATTATAGCAGGGGTATCACCACCAATTATTGGACTAGGAGCCACTTCTTCTACTTCCTCTTCAATAATAATGGGTTTTTTTTTTTAATCGCCTTCCCTGGTCATAAGTGGATATCTTGTACCTCTACTCAAGTAACCACATAAGTCGATAAGGGCTGCAACTCAACTTGGGAATAAGGATGGGATACATTATTATTTGGGTCAGAAACAACTGAACATGGAGCTGATTTTTCCTAGAAGGATGTGTAGATGGCAGTTGCAACTGTTGAGATTGCATAGTTTGTAGTTGTTGTTGGGTAGGTATTTTTTATGGATATGGTTGTGGGAACTATTGAGGATTCTTTGGATATTAAGACTATGGAGGATATGGATAAGAAGGAATAGTCCCGTAACCGGGCCCTTGCCACACTTGATTCCAAGTATGATTTTGGGTTATATGTTGGGGCCATATTTTCCATGGTGCTGCAACATTCCAAGATACATATTGTTGACCTAGAAGATATGAAGAATTTGAAAAATATGGGTCAAAATGAATACCTAGTGGTCAAGGATTCCATGGATTCTTGGTTCTTATCTTGCAAAATTGTTCTATTGCCCCATCATATCTTTTTATACTTCCTTGAGACCTGGTAAGTATGCACAACTTCTATTAGTATGATTTTATGCATAGATACTAGAAACAAAAACACTATCAAGAGGAAAATATTTCCTTGGATGTATTTTTCGACATTTAGGACAAAAAATAGCCATAGTTGCATTTTATTCTTCTTGATTATTTTTTAAGTTAAAAGTATCAAGTTGTAGGCTAAGTGTACTAAGGATGTGAGTTTTGAAACTCTCCAATAAGTTTCCTGGTTTGCTTCTAGTTACACCATTTGTTGATGTCTTAAGATTTTTAGGGAAATTGTCTCAGGGTCCTTCTCTAGTTTTGGCCCATCCTCGAGAATATCTCCTACATATTTCACATATCTCATCAAAATCAAGCCTAGATATGTTTCCAATCCCCATTAAATTGAGCATGTTCATATATTCTTTGGAAACACCCTTTAGAATGAGAATTTTAAGAGTTTCTTGATCTAGCTTATGTTGTTTAGCACGTTGATGGTTGTATAGAAATATCTCTAAGTAGTCCTCTAGAATTTTGTCCTCCTTTTGTTCCATCCTAAAAATTTATTCCTTTAATTCCCTAGCTTTGCAATAGTCTTGGTATTTTTTAAGAAACTGTTTTCTCATTTCTTTTGATGTCCTAATGCAATTTTCCTCGAAACCATGAACCAACGTAAGGTTACCTCCTTGAGAGTAGGGAATAGTTTAACTTTTTGTGCGTCTATTGAGTAATCCATGTTGTGACATAGAATATTAAATTTAAATAAAAAGTCATTGGGATATTCACTCACTTTTCCATGAAAGTGTGGTAGTGCCAAAGGAGATATATTTTTGACTTGAATATTTGCGGTAGGATAAATAATAAGAAATCTTAAAGTTACCTCTTCTTTGTCCTATGATTGAGTTTTTCTATGATGCATCTCACCAGTGTTTGGACGTGTTTCACCTTCTCCTTCTCCCATGTTTTTTCTCCAAAGTGGGATAAATTCAATTTCTAGAAGTGGGAATTATGGTTTTTTCATTGGGTTATCTTGTAATTTTGGTTTTGCTTCTTCTGCTATAGGTGTTACATGTCAAAATTCCTCACTTCGATAATTTTCCATTGTCATCGTCATAAGTGTTGCACTTTTATTGCAAGTGTCGCAAACATCATATTTTGATCCTACATGTGTCGCATTGCGGACGACATCATAAGAACACTTGGTACACCCTCTAAGACTTGTTAGAAGAGGAAAACATGTCATTTGGAAAATCTTACAAACATTTTTCCTTGAAGAAAGATCATCTTAAATGAATTTTTGGAGATCAACGTTCCTCTGCTCACATGCAAAGAGAGCTAGCGCTCCTTTTCCACTTATTAGGGAGCGTTATAGCACTCTGTTTCCAGCTTTAAGGGAGCATTGATCTGTTGAGAGAATCTTGGGGAGGAACCCCCCTTATCTCTAAGGATAGCTAGAAAGCATCTGAGTTAGTTTGGCTCGAATCCAAGTTATAGGATGGATCTAAGGGAAATCCCACAACCGATGGAGTCATATCCTCAACTTATTCCAAATATAGATAAGGAGCCATTCTCATGGTGAAAAGGGGGAGAATATCAGTGAAAAGTATTGTCATTCTAATTGTGGGTTTTTCGAGCAAGAGGTTGGACAAGGAGGACTTGGTGAGGTTGTTGCATCTACATCTACAGAGTGTAAGTACCTTGTTATGTTCCAATTAATATATTCTTGGCATGTTTCCTTCAAGTTTGTGTATGTTTACATAGGCTTGTCTCTTCTTGATAAATCTAGTTTAAACTAATCTTGGTAGAATAGGAAGCATGCATTGTCTTTGTTGTCTATTGAATTGAAAAACTCATTAAAAGGATTGAAGATCAAGTTCAGCCTAGACCGAGCAAGGAAAAGCTTTAGAAAAAAAGGTACATCATGCTTTCTTCCTCATTTTCCTTTGACTAGTTTAGCTACATTTAAAGGAATGTCAGTGTTAAATGTTAGCATTTTTCTGTCTTTGTCATAGGGGTCTAGGATCCAAGAGGAAATTCATCTGTCCATAGGGGAATTTTACTACAATAGAAATTGGCGACGCCAGTGGGGATCAAAGCTTTCAGTTCCAGTTTCTTTCCTTGGTCTTGTCTTATATTTTTTTCATCTTCAGATCCTAATCATTGTATTTTTCCTCTTTTATACATGTGTTGTCAGTCCTGAAGTCATCTCACACAAACTGGTGATCAAGCCTTCCTAATTTTTTGTTTTCTGGGTTGATTCTTTTTCATTCTAAAAAACCCACTCCCTTCTTCCTTTACATCCATAATGCTGATTTTAGTATCGAATCTCCCTTGCAGTGCTTTAGGGAGCGTTGTAGCGCTCTGGTGCTTATACAACCAGAGCGCCGATTTTTCTCTCTGTTGAAAAATTGTTGGATATCTTTGTTGGGTGTGATTTTTTGGGTTCTTCTTTTTCTCATGAATTTTTCTATCAGCTTGTGTCTTCTATAAAGATGCAACCTGTGTCTTTCTAATATTTGTTTGTCTTCGTTTGGATTTTTAAATATATTTCCTTGGTTTGAAATCACTATTTCTCTTCGAGTTTTGAGTTCATTTTCAATACTTTCTCGTCCATCTGATCATTTTAAAGTTGTTACAAGGAAGCCCATAGATCTTTGTTCTATTCCATTTGGTATTTGATATTTGTATCTTTCCAAGAAAATTTCTTGAGTGAGTTTTGTTATTTTGGATTTATTTTTGAAAAGTTTAGGCCTGTTTTCATTTCTTATTTGATTGTTGTGCGAGTGTTCTTTTTGTTTATATGATGCTTGCTTCCAATTGTATAAAACTACAAATAGTGAAATCTTGTTGGAATAAGAAACATTGAATCAAATCAATTAATGTTCATATTTAAACAAAAAGATATCTTTTCATGATTGGTTTTTGTATGTTAGAAACAATTTCTGAATAATTTAGCATTGAATTGGATTCTTGCTGAAAGCAATTGCATGAAATTTCTTCATTATTGTGTTTGATAGTGAAAGAAATAAAATTCTTCTCCTTCCCATAAATATAAGTTCATTGAAAGAAATGATTACTTATTGTTTTTTTGTTGCTTGTTTGGGATTTGAGTCAAAATATCATCAGTTTCACTCTCATTCACCTCTGAGTAAAAAAAACCACTAAAATTAACGCTAATTAAAATTATCTAGAAACTTTTTCTTTTTAAATTCTTCCACCAACATTAGACTAGGATTAGCGCTTTGGATTAGGCTTTGAGTACAACTCTCCAAATAATTCAAAAAAAACTTAGAATCTTGTGATAGGGAGAGAAAATCCAATTTTCATATAAGCATAGCTGGGATCCCCCTCTCACACAGGGGTTACTCACGAAGTCGCATTCGAGAGAGACACAAAGATTATCCTTCCTAGGTTTAACCATTCATAGTAGTAAGATCGTATATTGGGGGTTATTCTTGAGGTCCAACTGTATTCATTTGGTCTCGGTGCTTCGTGAATTCCGAATCCATTCGGGGTCCTCTAGAGTTCTATCAGTCCACTTGTCCTCAGTTCTCTTGAAGGATTTTGGACTTGTTATCCTTCCCATACGTTTCGGAATGGACTGTCGACTGTAACCACCCAGAGGCTGACTACAAGTTAGTGTCCTTAGTATCCATAATATTTAGGTTCTTTACACAAGTTGATGGTGAAGTGAAGTCTTCATTGTACCTAGAATAGATGTTGGTCAAACTCACTCGGGTTCCTTGGAGGGTAAATCCACGATTATTGTGTGGAAGCTTCCACCAAGGAGAAAGTCCATTAAGCAGGTTGCCATCATAAATTTTCCACCTGCTCATATCCTAGCCCCTTCTCAATTTGATCATGCGATATTGGATTTCATTGAGAGAAGGTTTGTTTGCTTGTTGGTTCTTCTAGATTTTTTAGAGTGTGATGTTCATTTAATCATTTTTCAATATTAAGACTATAGATGATAAAGGTATTCCTAGATCACGTAGGATAAAAGGGTTCCCTCCGGAAGGCTACAAACCCTTACCTCCTAATTCACCAGAAGACATTTACCTTGAAGAGGTAGAAAATATCTCCAATGTTGGGAGTGTTGCTACTCCTTTGTTAGAAAATCCTTAAAGCACCTTGGTTACGGTTGAGGATCCAAATCCTCATACTACCCCTATGTCAGAATATCCTATTAATCCACTCCTTGTTCAATTGGACTCATTCGGTAACATAATAGAAGAAGAAATTCAATGCTTACCATTGAGGACATATAATGAAACACATATGGAAGACACACAACATGATGATGATCCTTAGGGAAAAACTGTTTACCCTCCTCAAGGGAAAAATATTTATCCCCCACAACCAAATCAACCAAATTATACTCCTCATAATCAACCCGGTTTCACCCTGCTCATGAACGTTCCTCAACAAAAATTGAATCCTACCTATACTGGTCAACAACAACCATATATGGGAGGGCCTATTGGATACAATTATCCACCTCAACCAGTTTACAACCCCACTGGTGTCCCTATGCCACATCAATATCACCCTTAGGGTAACCAAAAACTACCCTTTCTCTCCACACTTGATCTACCAAATTTGTCTCGGTTGACAAATGAGCCCATATTGCATTTTCCTTTTTAGCCAATAATTCCTGCTAAATTACCTTCTGACATCCCCAAATTTGACGGTAAACCTGGGAAAGACTCAAACAACAATGTTATGACATTCAATTTATGGTGTTCATCAAACTCATTGATGGATGATTCTATATGTTTGCATATTTTCCAGCACACACTCACGAGCTCTACAACCAAATGGTACATTGAACTTCAATGTGGTTCCTTTCAAGACTTCAACTCCCTAGCTATGGATTTTCTCATGCATTTTCAATTACCCATCTGTTATGAGACGGGTAATGAAATTTTAAACTCCCTTCATGAAACGAACTTTGTACACATCTCTGATCACATTCATGAATGGAGACGACGATGAAGGTTGATTAAAGAAACCATTCCTAACCAGCTATTGGTAGAGTGGTTTACTAAATCTCTTTTACCCCCAATTTCTCGTGACGTCGCCATGGGTGGTGTGGTCATTGAGGAAGAAGCCATTTCTCGAGATCAATACTTAGATTTGGTTTACTCCCAATCTGGTACATTATATGAGTTGATTCCAAATTCTATCTGTAATCCTACCGATCCATCCAAACCTTCTTCCATGACATATGTGGATGGAGTTAACGGTACCATCAAAACCCAATATTCATCATAGTCTACCAGAATAGCTAATCACTCTATTTATGCACTCATTACTAGTTCAAATTCACTCTCCTCTATCTCCACCCCGACTCAAATATCTAAGGTGAATGCAGTTCAATATGCCTCTTCGCAACAATCCGAGGGTAAGAAAAAAATAAAAAATAAACAAAATAATAATAATAATAATAATGAAAATACCAAAACACAAAATCCACCACCTACTATTGAAAATCAACCACATCAAAAACCAAAATTCTCATGTCTTATTTGTGGTGATGATCATTTCACCCGAGACTGTCTGCATCATGACAAAGTTGCAAAACTTTTCAAAGGGAATTCCCAACTTGCCTTGTTAACACAACCTTTTCCTCAGCAGTATTCCATGGTTTCTCAATCACTTTCCCCTCCCGCAAGGGGTAATTCCAACCATCCTCCTAGTGATGAATCCTCAACGAGTGCTCATATTTATATGTTCAATGGGATCAATTTAACCACTCGCACCACCACGTATGACACATCGACTATACCTGATAAAGAAAAGGTCACTAATGGTACCCCACTGAATCCATATCCTTCCTCCATTAGTCCTCTATATGGGTCGCTTCACATTGAGAAACCTACTTTTGATTCGATTTTATGCCCTCCCAAGAGCACTATTCGCAAGTCAACTTTTAATCTTAGTTCACGTGCCACCCAAAACTACAACATTGTTGAAGATTTGGCTCAAGCACCATGTTCTATGTCTGCTCTTGAAGTTATATGACATTTCCCAAGTCAACATAGAATTCTCTTAGCCTCCATCGATGCCATTGATCTTGAGTCGTCAAATAATATCACGTTTAACCTCGACAACTTCAAGTCACGACTTTCTCACTATATTTCTTTTCAAATTGATGTTGTTGTTCATAACCAAAACATTCACTGCATGATAATGGATGAGGGAGCTTCCACTTGTTTCATGTCATTAGCTTGTTGGAAAGGATTAAAATAACCTACGCTTAAGCAATCCCCTACAATGTTACAAGCATTCGATGGGAGAGGTTTTCATCCTTGCAGAATATCGCAGTCTCTAGTTGTTCAGTTGGGAAGTAAGACCATCTTTGTCGATGTAGAGGTAGTTGATGCTCCCCTTGATTACAACTTGTTATTAGGAAGAAGTTTCTTTTATGCCATGACCGTCATCACTTCATCGGTGTTTCTATGTGTACAATTCCCTCATCAAGGTAAAATTGTCACTATCAACAAGTTAGATTACTGCACCCTCGATGCTCACACTCCTCCCACCAACAATATTCCTTTCTTGGGAGATAGTAAGATCACTTATGAAAGTGTTGGTGTAGGTATTTTAAAAGATTATTCCCTGATGGGTACATTCCTTGCACCACTTCCTCCCACCACACAACATATTTCCACAATCAATATGATCTCAACTATGGCCTATCAATCTTTCGAATCATCTGATCCTTGGGTTGTGCCTAGTCCTTTGGAATTCAATGCACTAGGCGATGCTATGCCACTTATTCCTTCTGAGGCTTCATACGATTATGTCCAATATGCCTCTCCCTCTTTGGATGACCAACATCTATTGGCATCAAGCACCTATTCATTGCCATCTTGGTTGGATTCCTTGTCCTCTACTTTCGACTATATCCTATAGATTTTTCCATCGGATGAATCCATTATGGAAATGATTAGTATCAATGAGGTACCTTGGGATGAAAACCATCATCGATCATGTTTTCTTCCTAGTCTAGATGAAATTCAGAAATATATACACTCTATCACCCCCCTCGACGTTGTTGATTCTTCCCAATATCCTATACTTACCCAGGATACTACTTCTGAGGGGAATTTAGGAAACATCTCTTCTACCGTCACTATCGATATTTTGATCAAAGAAGGTATTGTGGAAATGTTCATCTCAGGGATAATTGTTTGCCCGAGTAAGTGGAAGCTTACACCACTTTATTTAAACAATTATGTGATGTCGTTGCTTGGAGCTATGACAAAATGCCAGGGATCGATCCTTCGATCGTTGTGCATGAGATAAAAGCTTACCCAGGATTTAAAATTGTACGACAAAAACTTTTCCCGGTTCATTCTAAGAAAACCACGGCCATAAAGGCAAA
>JASDQU010374579.1:18268-45710 GCA_032191745.1 Picea mariana
TTCATATAGTTCCAACATTATCTAAATGTAGCTAGACAGTGAACCCACTAAAGTGGATGCACAAGTTCTTACATCTCATCTTACCACTCTTATATCTCTATGTTTTAGGAAGTGACACTACAAGAAAAGTACATCTACAAAATAAACAAAATCCTATGCATAAAAAAAAACCAATCAAGACCCAAATCTTTGACACCTCCATGAAAACGACGCTAAAAATGTATGACAATCTAATTTCTTAAATTTTTTATCATTAAATTATCAACCAGGAGCTCGTAAGACGATGAGGTGTTAACAAAATATATGGGTTTCTATGATAAAATAAGCACACAAACAATTTTCTTAATGAACACTTCCAAGGATAAAGTTAAGCATGAACTTATCTTTTGCATGCTAAACAATCACACCTAATTTCACCAGATCATATTTGGCACGATAACTGTCAACATCACAAAGATATTCAGATGGCCCAACTACCCCTTGTGTTTCGATTAAGTAGAAAAATAAAACACACAATGCATAAACAAAACACAAAGGAGTCATAGGTTTGAGTCTTGTATATTTTTAGCTATCTATTGGATTCCTTGGGTTAACAACTACTCACACCAAAGGGACCTGAAATCCGTTCAATACACTGCATACAAATAACTGGAAACCAAAACAAGATAAATAAATGGAATGAAGGTAATGAAAGTAACCAAGTTTAATATAAAGCATAAATGGATTTATTGGAATTAAATCTATGGAAAATAAACCTACTTACTAGTTGTTCAATTGCATCCTAGGATAGGGGGCCCTCCTAGCTAGGAGAACTACAGGGAAATGAAGACTCAAGAAATAATCAACAACATGGTATTTTCATTAATAAATTTAGAATTATAGAGTATAGGTACATGAGGGTCACACCTTTGATCTGATCTTTACAATATCACTTCTATATGGACTACTGCTTAACGCTTACGATTAACGTCCTATGAAAAATATGCTTTATTATATAGGAGGTTTCATACATTACAATTCAAACCATTGATCATGAATTTGTGGATCTCTTACGACTATGATGATAAATATAGATACATAGTTACAACAAGGACAATCGATACACAAAAGAGGAGATTTGAATCATAACCATGAAATCTCGTTGAGTCATCACAATTTCATGACTAAAAGCATGAAATCATGGCTAAGAATTTGATCTTCATATACAATGTAGAATAGGTTTATGTGCTAATATTGTGGCCTTAAATCCATGTGGTCATAAGTAAGCCAATGTATAATTGTCGCGGAACAAAACTCACATCCATGTCTATGCTCATTTAGGTGAAAATTTCTTAACCAACAATCATGTTATTGGTGGTCATCTACAATAAATATGGCAACTGAAAATGTATACATGAAACTTGCATAACTACTAGACTACCTGTACCAACTTCCGGTAATTCGACCATTCTGCACTTTTGATAGCTCATTACTCTGCACTTCGGGTATTTAGACTACTTTGTGCTTCCTATAGTTAGAGTGACACCTGATGATCTTGTAGAATTCATAAGGAATACTAAACCCAAAGATGATTAGATAATAAAAATTACATACAAAATGTATGCTAAATTAGAAGGAAACATGCTTAAACATGAATAATTACCTTGTTCGACTTAATAATGCTCAAACCATAAAATGACAGGTATAATGGAAAAAGGTAAGGAAAGTGATGGAAAAATGGGGTATGATGGGAAAAAAGAGACTATTTGATATGTGAAAAATGGGTCAAAACCGATACCCAACAACGGGTTCCTTCAAAAATAGTCTAACCACTGGACGATAGATCTTGAGAGAACACATGGCTGATCAAGAAGGTTTCTCCACAAACAAGGATTTGTTGTGTGATGGAAGAAAATATGTTTTCTGGAGCATAAGAATGAAAACCTATTTAATGATTGTTGGTTTTGATATCTTTAAATCTATTGTAATGGGTTATAAAGCTCCAACATCTCTACCAACAAATCAGACTAGTGAAAATAATTCAAAATCCATGAATGACATCTTGCACGGTCTATCATAATCCGAGTTTTTCAAGGTGATGCATTGTGAATCAAGAAAATAAATTGGGGAAAATCTTCAAAATATATATGAAGGAAATCACAAGGTTAATAAGGAAAAGATCCAAACTCAAAGAAGACAATTTGAGATCCTGAAAATTAAATATGAAGAAAATGTTGCAGCATATCATCTCCATGTGGATGAAATTGTCAAGACCATCAGAGGACTTGGTGAAAAGGTTGAAGAATTGAT
Organism: Picea mariana; assembly: GCA_032191745.1. Lineage (NCBI taxonomy): Eukaryota > Viridiplantae > Streptophyta > Pinopsida > Pinales > Pinaceae > Picea > Picea mariana. The sequence continues at coordinate 20,558 of JASDQU010374579.1, forward strand.
GATTGTACAAAAGGTGTTAAAATCACCCCCCTTAATATTTTATGCCAAAGTTTCCTCCATTGAATAAATGAAGGATCTTGATTCATTAACAATGGATGGATTGGATGGGATCCTCAGGGTATATGAAATGAGGATAGAGAAATAAAACCCATCAAATAAATAAGCAACCTTCAAATCCTGAAATAAGATAAAGATAAAAGAGCATGAATCAAGTGATAGCTCTGACAATGAATCAAATGAAGAGGAAGCACATTTTGTGAGGAAACTCAAGAAAAGATATGGAAAATATAAAGGTAATCTTCCCCTCAAATTCTTTAACTATGGAAAAGTAGAAAGTTTTGTTGCTAAGTGTCAATATGCAAAAAATGAAAGTAGTGATGATGAAGAAGAGCATAACAACAATAAAGAGATAAAACCTCATCAAAAGGGTAACTGTGAAAACATGAAAAAATTCCATAAGAAAAAGAAAAGAATTTACTCCAAAGAGGAACATATCTCATCTGAAAAGAGAACGAAAGTATCTCCAGTAGTAAAAGAGAAGAAAATCTTTTCATGGCCATAGGAACAAATATTGATGAAGAAAAAAAAAAATGATGGATTCAAAAGTAGAAGAAGAAATTGCTGAAACAAATGGGGAAGTGGATCATAAAGAATAAGTCATGTGAGCCTGAAGATAAATAAAGAAGCTTAGGAAAAATAATTTCAAACAAAAGGAGAAGCTACAAAAATATGTAGAAGAGGATTGTGAGATAAGTTCAAAATGTCACAAAGTCTTCAAGAAACAAAAAAGACCATCATGAACCTAAAGGTTCTATTAGAAGAAGAAATAAGGATGGAAGAAGTGGTGAGAATTTAGCTGAAGAAAAATGAAGAAAATTGCGAAGAGATAGAATTCAAAATTTTTTCCTTAAGAAAGGAACAGGAGAAAATAACTATTAAGTTGAATAGAGGCTTTAAGTTTGAAAAGAGTATTGAAATATTAGATGATATAATCAATTGTCAAAGGTTTCCATTCATAAAGACTGGTCTTGGATACAATGTTGTTGTTTCCTCCCTACCTACACCTGGCCTTGCTACAACCAAAGAATTTTTACTTTTTGTAGGTGGAGTTCATATTGTTTTAGCATAAGAGAAACCTATTATTGAATGCGCCAAACATATTGATGAGTTGCATGTTCATTCTTCACATGGCATAATTTGAGCATACATATGACATTGTTTTCGATATGTCAGTTTTTTCTACTCCAGTAAGTGAAATTGACCATGATCCTACTTCCTCTAATCAACCATCACAAAAATATGTGTCCTATCATTATCCTCAACATAAAAATCAAATGAATGGCAATCACGTTTTCAGATATTTGTGGAAGAGACATAAAAGACATAATTGTGGACCAGTGCCAACTACCAGGATAGATTGTGGTTGTATTGATGTATGGTCATGGAGTAATTTTATCATATGTTTGAGAAATTCATATCTTTGTGTATCATCGGTTGTATAGTTGTGCAACGTTCCTCTTACTTCCTGATGATTTCCTTGGAAGTGGTCGACTGAGGATCAAAACGACATGAAGCTCAACTAGATTTTGGGATGCGTGATTAAGGATAAGCACAAGTTGATGGGGAGCATACATTTTCCATTGATGTAAAAGGGGGAGAATTGCATACAAGGGGGAATTCTCTCTATTCCTGGGAGAGTTGCAGATAGGGGGAGAGTTGTAGATAGGGGGATAATTATTTCTATGCATGGTGGACTATGTGTTTCATTGCATGATTTCCATCAATGACAAAGGGGGAGATTGTTGGAATTAATTTCATTGATGCCAAAGGATTAATCGTCTCATTAATTTCATATTACGACATTATAATACACACAAAATTTCCAATATTGATTTATATATAGGTTTACAAGTATATTAAAAGGAGGTGCATGTGAAAAAGTAAAAAGTGAAATGGTGGTTTTAATCCCATGAGTTTGGGGTATTTTACCATGGTATTTAGGGTATTTTTCCATGGTATTGGGAATTGATTATTTAATTAATGGACATGTCCCTTCAAGAAGGGTTATGAAAAAGTATAAAAAGAGAAAGTTTGTGTGTGAAAAATGGATCAAAAAATATTGAATATCATTCCAAAAGGGAAGAGTTGTCAAATCAGTTTTAGGTCATCTTGGAATTTTCAAGATAACGTTTTTCCTAGGGAATTTTACACCCTTATTTTTCATAGACAAAGAAGAGATCTTGGTGTACATGGTAAAACTTGCATATTTTGGTTCACTATACTTTCAAACATATGCCTTGTGGAAGTTAGGGTTCCTAAATGATCCTGAAACCAATTTCAAACAAATGTTGGTTCGTTATAGTTACAAATATATTCGTTTTGGAAGTAAGGGTTCCTAAATGCTACTAAAATCAATGTCAAACAGGTCATCTTGTCACTTTCACTATAACTTATTTTCTGGGTTGTTTCAAACCTTTATATTTTTCATACGGAGAGGGGATTTATTTGTGTACATGTGGTAAAAATTGCATATGTTGGTTCACTATACTTCTAGATATATGCTCTATGGAAGTTAGGGTTCCCAAATGTTATACTTTTTCTATAGCTTATTTTCTAGGATTTTTCATACCTTGAGATTTTACAGAGATAGGGAAGAGATCTTGGTGTACATGTGGTAAAAAGTTCATATGTTGGTTTTTTATACTTTTTGTTCAACTACATGTATTCCAATAAGGATGATCACCTTCAGTAACCACTCACACAATCATATCAAATATAAACACACCGATGTTTTTACATGGTAAAACCCATGTGGGGAAACATCCACAACCCCAATCAACATGGCCAATTGGAGCAATTTGTTAATGCAAAAGAAAAATATTATAGAGATATTTACACAAGATTTGTTCACAATCGATCTATTAGAAAAAGACCCTCCATGATATTTAAATAGATATCATGGACCAATTGGGTGTTAATCCATGCATCAATGTAGTCATTAAGATCAAGGAGAATATGATTCGTTGGATCACTCTACGTCATGAACATTTCACGACCATCAGATTAATTAACTACAAATGCATACTAATTCATACTAAAGAAACACACTTTTTACTTAATGAATGATTAGACCAAATTGATCTAAACTACTATGTGTCTAAATATCCTAACATTCCCCCTTAAGAAAAACTTGGGATAGGATTGAAGGATTTACAAAGGTGATACAATAGGAGAAGGAAGGAGGAATTAGATCCTATCCCCCCGCAATTGAAACTTCATGAACTCTTAACATAGATCGAAGTTTGGAAAAATTATCTTCTATAAGAGACTTTGTGAAAATGTCTGCAACTTCATCTTCTACAAGGAAAAAGAGCACTTCAATAACTCGATCGTGAATGATCTTTCTGATGAAGTGCATGCGTATCTCGATGTGTTTTATATGATGATATTGAATTGGATATTTGGTGAGATTGATGGAAATCTAATTGTTGCACCAAAGGGTGGTCATATGTTGCTTCTAGAATCCAAACTCTGAAAGGATCTTGTAATTGACAAGGCTTCTTGACTTGCATTAATTGCTGCTCATGATTCTACTTCTTTGGAAGAAACAAAAATAACATGTTGTTTCATATAGAAAAAAGTGACAGGTCATGAAGAAAGGATAAAAAAATAACATGCAGTAGGATTTTGATCATTAGGGTCACTGACCCAATCTGAATTAGTGAAACCAACAAACAAAGGAGTCCCCCTAAACTATAATGTATCCCGAATAGAAATGTACACCATACATACTGAAGTGTCCTTTTAGTTGTATTCTATTGGATTTGATGGGGTCTTTTCATATACTAAGTAACAAGACCAGCAACAAAAGAAATATTAGGATGGGTATGAGTAAAATATAAGAGCCTACCAGCTAATTGACAGTACCAACTGGCATCAACTTTAGGAGAAGTATAGGTGGATGTAAATTTGACTCCATACTTGTTATAACCCTAAATTGCACCATACATGCATACCTGGAATCAAGCCCTCTTACTTGTTATTTTTTCCAAGCCATCACTCAACAACTCTTCTTAAAAACCATATTGTTGAAGATGTACGTGCCATGCACCACTACTTCCCACGTACACATGATTTTTGCACCACTGCATCTTGCGTACGTACCCTAGCTGCACCATTATAGCCTGCGTATACCCACAAATGTTGCAAAAATTAAAAAGCTGCAAGGAATTCATTGAGATTACGGGCTATTGGGTAATTTCCCAACTGTCCCACCACCTATAGCCCGTCACCCAACCGAATAACCATCCTTTTGTCATATAAAAGGAGGTTTTGGGGTCGCATTCAAAATATAAGCATAAGAACAGTGAAACTCTACCCATTTCGCATCCCCTCCTTGCCCGAAGAATTTGTAGCCACCTTGTCAGTTTTGTGCCAGAATTACCCATTCTTGCCTTTTTCCTCCATTATAAGCCTATTCCCTTCCCTATAGAGAGTGTGAGAGGATAAAGATATGTGGAAGCGCATTCGAATCTTCCTGAAGAGGATCCCGGACCAAGTTCGAGGAGTAGTCACCAATCTCATTGTAATTAAACTTTGTGATATCAATAAAAGGAATACTTTTTATGTCCCATAATATGATGTGTTCAATCTTTATGTTGGATTTATGTTTTATTATGACATCTAACCCACTAATTCATATATAATATTCATGTTTGTAGTTCCTTGTTTGTCAATTTTTGAATGCAGGCTGACCTTAGCAGGAGACTTTTAGTCGAGGAGCAATCGAACGCGAAAGGATCGACACTGGACGCAGGGTTTAAGGTAGAGTTACCAGATCTTTTTACTTTGCACTTTATGCATGAATGTGGGGTATATTCAGGGTCATTATAGAAAGGAGGAGACTTTTAAATGGTTAGATCTGCCTACATGTTGAACCCTAGTGTAGTCCATAGGGGGGTTTCCCCGCTATAGCAGAACTGGTGACCATAGTGGGGAAACCTCTAGGGTTTTAAGGGATATATTTTGGGTGTTTTAATTGGTTTGATTACCTTTTTTCAGTTTCTGTAAGTTGTTGAGTCTTTAAGGGATTCTGGTCTACCATACCAGTAGTCCCTACCCTATCAGTCTACCTATTAGTTTTCTTTTTTTGAGAAGTTACAGAGGTGTACACGACCTATAGTGGGTCTCCATGTATACATATGCCCCCTACCTTTAGATAGCCCACATACATACGCAGGCTTCTTAAGTTTCAGTAGCATGCCCATGTCAAGAATTTTTTTCCGGAAGAAGAGGCAGACAATCTCTTCCTTGATTGAAGTCATATTTCTCAAGGGTTTCTTGATCTAGTATTGGTCTCTGTTGTTACATTCCTTAGCCTGAGTTTGACATTAGTTTTGTTATCTGTTAAATATTTCTTGTGTTTTCTTTGAAAGGGTTTTAGACGCGTTTGTGAGTATTTTCTTATCATCTTGTTTAGTATCATCATTGACTCCCTGCGATCCACATTGGGCCAGAAGTCAGTTTTTGGTCTTGTTATGTCTTCACTTTTTCCCCTTTTTCTTTCTTTAAATAAAAATAAAAAGAATTTATTTCAAGTTTCTTGTTTCAAGAATAAAAAAAAATAGAAAAAGATTCCATTTATTAGTTTGGTTAAGTAGTTAGGTTAGTTTCTTTACTTGTCAGGAAAAAAGAGTGCTTTCTTAAGTTCTTTATTGATTACTTAGAACACTAAGTAGCTCGTAGTCGAGTGAAATTTTGTTTTAGGTTTTTCTTTTAAAACATCTCAGAAAAAAGGTCGCTATGAAAAGTTGGTTAAAGAGTTTAAATTTGCAAATCTTTATTTGTCAAAAATAAGTAGTTTTGCTTTCATTTTCATTGAATGCTCTTCTCTTTCGTCTCTTAAAATAAACCACTAGTTTCATTTCCGTTTCCTTGACTTAAGACAAGACACTTAAAATTAACGCTTAATAAAAATCAATTAGACTTTATGTTTGTAGGGTCCATCAACTAGTCTAGGCTAGAGCCTTGATTTAGGTTGGAGAGGAAACTCTTCAAGGCTATAAAACAAACATACGAGTCTATGCTAGGGAGTGTAAAAATTCCAGTAAACGTGAAAGTTATCCAAGACCCCCCTCTAACACAGGGGCTAAACATGAGGTCATGTGCGGAAAGGTAGCGGAGATAACCCCTCCAAAGTCGTACCAAGCATAGTGGGGAATGCATATAGAGGACTTGTCATGGGATTCTTTCAGTCGCATTTTCCACGGAGCTTATTGGATCTTGAATTGATTTGAGGTCCTCAATTGTCTTCCAGACCACTTGCTTTCAATACCATCAATAGGTTTCGGGCTTGATACCCTTCTCATTGCGGTCCACTCGACTGTCAATTGTACCCGCCTAGTGACTGTTTCTGCGCTAGCAACCTAGTTTCCTTTATTCGAGTGACTTACACAGGTGATTGTGGGGGCATACCATGGTACCTAGGGAAGATGTTGGGCCACACTTTGCAGAGTATACTCGGAGGGTGCTCCTGTATTCGAGTTTCACTTGCACAGGTAAGTTTCTCTAGTGTTGGCTAGAGTAACTATTCTTCTAACTAGCTAGTGGTTTGCTTTCGTTATCTCGTAGGAACTTTTATAGTGTATGTTGGTTTTCAACGTTAGTAAAATCCTTACAGTTTCGCTGATATTTTCACAAGGTGGAAGATTAGGAGCTCCACTAGTCTCGAAGGCTTCAGGGTGTGTCGTCGGTTTCATTGGAGCCACCACCGCCATCATTACGGTAAAGACTTGACTAGCAAGTGTCATTTGAGGTGACCGGGCCATAGGAAATTGTACTGGAGCCATCCTTGAGAGGAGAACACTTGAATCCAAAGGAACTGACTATTTCAGACCTTAGAGCAGAATCTCTCAAGCATTATAACCCTCTGATCATTGACTTGTCGGTGCCACTTTTGATACATCTTTCCTCTCTAAGGGTAATACATCACGAGCGCCATATATTCCTGCAAGAAGCAATGGAAGAAAATGTTGCTACTTCGTTAGGGAGTCCTCACACTCCCTCTACGTCTGCCACTACAGGGGGGTTTCACCTCCCAACCCACCTTCGTTGGTTCAGACCACCATGGTATCGAACACCTCTACTTTGGGCAGTGGTCTAATTCCTTCTATGGCGGCAATCTCTGCTCCATTCACCCAGAGTGCGACAAGCCCTCTGTTTTCATACAAGATGCCTGGCTTTGATACGAACTCTGTCCTCTTCTATTCCACCCTACATACCATGGGTCTGGGGGAAAGGAGCTCTAACACTCCTCGGTAAGGGTCCATGGGGGGAACCTCAGTACCCTATAATGCTTTCCCTTATGGCAGGGGTCATATACCTCCATCGTCCAGGCGGTGCTCCCCAACAAACCATCTGGTCGAACATGAACTACAGTTTGTTCGGAGTAGGTAGTCAAGGACCTTATTCCAACAACATGCCAGTGAGTTCATTGTTTCTCTCTTTGTTTGGCATGTTTGGTAACAACACATTCTCTTCATCTACCATCTCGGCCAGGGGAAAACCTAGTTTTGGACAACAAAATCATGTGCAGGGTACTATTCCTACACAGGGGAAAACACCTCACAAGGACCTTGGAATCCGTGGCAGGGATCAATCCCATCGTCAGGGATTCCAACTGGGGGAAACCTCTTTCATGGCCAATGGAACCCCAGTCAAGGCTCAGTACCTATGCCTGTCTGATTGGTAGGGGGAAACCCTTTCCAAAATCTTTGGAACACATTGCAGGGAACAATCCATGCACAACCCTCAACGTCCAATTATGGGAGTCAACCGATGATGTCTTAACAAGCAAAATATCCATACGCCGACCACGACCATGGTGTCTACCAGAACCCTAGTCAACAACCTAACGTTTCCTGGCAACCTGGTGCCAACCAAAATCCAGGCTCCTTTTTCTATGTACATAGTTAACAACCCAAGCTATTATTTCTGGCAACATTACATTTTCCAAATTTGCCAAGATTGTTAAATGACCCAATCTTTCACGATCTACATTGGCCTCCAATGATGACCAGGTTTCCCTCGGACATTCCAAAGTTCGAAGGTAAGCCTAACGAAGATTCGGGTGATCATGTGACCACTTTTCACCTATGGTTCTCGTTGAACTCGTTGAGATATGACTCTGTATAGTTGCATCTGTTTCAACTCACTCTTATTGGGAGTGTCACGAAATGGTACATTGATCTCGACCGCTCAAGATACTCTACTTTTGGCAAATTGACAATGGTTTTTATTAATCATTTCCAATTACTTGTGAGATACGATGCCAACACCGAGTGCTGTCCAAGTTTGAGCAAACAAAGGTCGACCATATCTTGGATCACATCCGAGAATGGCGACGTCGGAAGAGTTTGATAAAAGTACCAGTCCCACCAAATTTCCTGTTGGAGTGGTTCCTTAAGTCTTTGGTACCTCGGTTATCCAAGGACGTTGCAATGTCAGGAGTGTTTTCCGAGGAAGAAGCGATAATGAGAGATCAACAACTAGAACTGATATACTCTCAGTCTAGTTTAATTTATGAATTTTTCCAGATGCACCACAATCTATTCTTGACAAGACCAGACAGAAGTCTGGACCACATGACGATGGTATAGTTGGTTCAGCACAAGCGAATCCCACTGAGTAGTTGTCAAATAAATTGAAACAATTGTCGATACGGTAGACAATGGCCAACCAAAGAACTGGTTCAGTTGCTCCCGCTACTCAAATGTCGTATGTACATAGTGTGCAATCAATGAACCCAAAGGCCAACCAACATCCTAATGGAAAGAAGAAACCGCGAAAGAAGGGTAAGGTGGATAAGAAACCCACCAATAATTCTAGCGGGAAAACATAGAGAAAAGAAAGTCGAAGTATCCATGTAACATTTGCATGGAGGACCATCCAACTCACCTATGCCCTTGTCTTGTAGAGGCCCAAAAGTTACAGGCGCAACAACAACCTATTTTCTTAATGAACCCATTTCCTCATGGGAAAAATTTAACTCAAGCCTCTTCGAGCATGGATGGGGGAAGTCAGGTCCCCCCTTCATCTTCTAGTAATCCTTCATCCGTGAACATGTATATGATGAAAGGTGATGCCTACATAGTGACTAGGGCACACGATTACGAAATGCCAGAATCTGTTGAAAAGGGTAAGGAAGTCATAAGCCCATTTGTTCCTCTCTAGATTGAGAAGACGATGGGTGAAAAAATGACACGCATCTCGAAAGGGGCATTCAAGAAAGATTCACATAATCTGAATGAAAGGGCTGCCTAGAACTACTCTATGGTGGAAACTTTGTCACAAACCCTTTGTGCAATGTCTTATTTGGATGTCCTCTAGAGCTTCCCTACACAAATAAAGGCTTTGTTATCCTCTTTGGGATCCACTGAGACCTGTAATCCGGGAACGATCATGCTTGATACGACTAACTTAAAACCTTGTCTCCCCTACCATGTGGTGTTTCAGATAGTAGTGGATTACACCATGAAAACCTTTACCCAAAATATTTTCTGCACAGTGGTTGATGAGGGAACCTCAACATGTGTGATGTCGTTGGCATGCTAGAAGGCCATAGGCCAACCCATTTTTTCTCCGTCACCTACTCTACTTACTTCTTTAATGGTTGTTCTTTTAGACCACATGGGATCATCCCTTCTTTCCCCATGAAGTTAGAGGGGAAGACCATGTGCATTGAAGTTGAAGTGGTCGATCTACCTCTCGATTACAACCTTCTGTTAGGAAGGAGTTAGACCTATTCAATGCATGCAGTGGTCACCACAAATTTCTGGGTCTTGTTGTTTCCACACGAGGGTCAGATCGTGTCCATTGATCAATTGTCCTTCTCTTGTCCTGACTCTTCATTGGGGGAATCCATGGTCCCGATGATTGATAACCCTCAGCCTAGCATCGTCAACGTAGGGGTTGGTTTGTGCCGAACTTTGATGGGTACTTTTGATTACCCGCCTCCTTCTAGCAATGTCAGGTTTATATCAGTTGTCCTTGACTATCCTAAGGATAAAAATTTTCAAGTGTCATCATTATGCACAACTTACTTTAACGATCCATGGACTCTTCCTTCCCCATAGACCATGATGGAAGGGACAGGGCATAATGACATGGCCATGCCCTTGTCTGCAATAGAGGTTGCATACTCTATAGTCCAGCAAGCTTCCAACGACCCCGATCTGACTCTTGCACAGGAGTTAGATCCAATTTTCGAGCCTATTTGGGCTCAATATTCCCTCGCATCTATCGATTTTTTAGAATTGGTCTTGCCCTCAGACGAGGCGATTATTGAGGCAATCACTGGTCTGGACAGACCCTAGGATGATCTCCATCAAAGATATTATTTTCTCCCGGTGTTAAGAAGAATTGAGGCAGGTGAATTTGTGTTGACTATAATTGGAGATAGGTATTTTCCTATCAATCCTTTGGCTACGCATGCAGTTTCATGGAGAATGTTTTCTTCGGAGCGGACTTTTCCCCCGAGGAGATTCGAATCTACACAGATTTATTTAAGGAATTCTAAGACATTTTTGTCTAGTCTTAAGAGGAAATGCCAGACATTGATCCAAGAATCGTGAACATGAAATAATGACATATCCTGACGCTAAGCCGGTCTGACAAAATCTTCGTCTGGTAAATCCTAATAAAGCAATAGATATTAAGGCCGAAGTAGAGAAACTACTCAAAGCTAGTTTCATCTACCCCATTTAGTTGAATCAATGGGTGTCAAATCCTGTTCTAGTCAACAAAAAGAAGGGAACGATTTGCGTATGTATGGACTTTTGTGATTTGAACAAGGCCTGTCCAAAGGATAATTTCCCCACCCCATTCATTGACCAGATTTTCGATGAATGTGTAGGTTGTGAGGTATTTTATTTCATGGATGGTTTTTCAGGATACAATCAGATATAGATTAATCCCAAAGACCAACATAAAACCGCTTTTATCTGTCCATGGGGTACATTTTCTTATCGAAAGATGCCTTTTGGCCTGAAGAATGTTGGAGCCACTTTTCAGCAGGCCATGTCTTTTTCTTTCCATGATCTCAGACACATAGTCGAGGACTATCTCGATGATTTCACATCACGATCTCATAAGAGAGATGATCATCCCACACACCTCTGAATTATCTTTGAGTGATGTCGCTACTATAAGATTCACTTGAATCCAAACAAATGCAACTTTTGTGTGACATCAGGTCATCTTCTAAGTTTCATAGTTTCAACAACAGGGATCATGGTCTATCCTTTAAAGGTTGAGGCGATAGTTCAATTGCCTCCCCCGTGCATAGTCCCTTAGCTTCAGAGATTACAAGGAAAAGCCAAATTTCTTTGACGTTTTATCACAAACTATGTTGAGATCACTAAAGGGTTCATGAATTTACTAAAAAATGGCGTTCCTTTATATTGGGATGAAGCCTCTCAACGCTCTTTCGAAGCGTTAAAACAAGCCCTCACATCTACCCCTCTGCTTCGACCACCCAATTATAATAAATATTTCTTATTATACTTGGTCATGACAGAGTCAACCATCAGTATGGTCTTAGTTCAAGAGGACAATCTACTTGAAGAACATGTGATTTATTACCTGAGGCAAGGCCTGATTGGACCAGAACAAAACTACTCCCACATCGAGAAGCTTTTGTTGGCAGTAGTTCATGTTGCCCAACGGTTCCAACATTATATTCTACTTCGTAAGACCATCGTCATTGTCGTTGTGAATCCATTTCAATACGTGTTGACACGATGTGTAATCGATGGAAAGATCAGTAGATGGATATTTATCCTCCAGGAATTTGACTTGGATTTTGTTTCTACGAAATCTAAGAAGTCGCTGGTCTTTGCAGAACTTATATCGGAACTTTCGGTCGATTCAAGTGATGTTACACCCGAAGAATCACCGATTAAATGAGATATTTTTTTGATTTCATCTTTAGACCCCTGGTATGGAGATATACTAGTCTATCTCTAGACTTTGAAGTGCCCCGCCTCTGCTTCTCATGATGAGCATCGACGTATACACCATTGGGTGAAGAACTATCTCATTCTCGATGACACTTTTTATCGTCAGGGTGTAGATTGCATCCTTCACCGGTGTCTTACTCATGAAGAAGCGGAGCTCGTTCTTAATGACTACCACACTGGATCATGTGGTGGTCATTTATCTGGGATGGGAACATCCCAAAATATTCTACGAGCCTGTTACTTTTGGCCGACGTTGATCAAGGATTGCGTTGAATCGATCAAGAAGTGACACCCGTGTCAGATATTCTCTTGAAATATGAGGGCACACCCTACTCCCATGTTTCCCGTCATTACAGTTGGTCCCTTCACCAAGTGGGGGATTGATTATAATACATTCCACCCGGATTCAACAAAGGGGCATCGTTATATCATTGTAGAAGTAGAATACTTCACAAAGTGGGTCAAGGCTATGAAAACGTTCAAAGATGATGGTGAAACAACAATTCTCTTTATTTTTAACTAGATTGTAGTAAGGTTCAACATCCCGAAGGAGATTGTCACTGACCATGGAAGTCACTTTCAGAACAAAATGATGTCCGAGTTAACATCAAAGCTTGGGTTGAGGAAAGAGAATTCATCACCCTACTACCCACAAGTGCATGGTCAGGTGGAAGCTATGAATAAGTCCCTCAAGACTATTCTGCAGTGAACGATCAATTCAACCAAGTCAAATTGGCATTTTATTTTTTACTCATAGTTGTGGGCCTACCGAACATCTATAAATACTACCACCGGTTTCTCACCTTTTCAACTCATTTACGGGTTGGAAGCAGTCTTTCCAATAGTGTCAGATCCCATCTTTAAAGTTGGGTTGGAATTACAGTTATTTCCAGACACTTCACCGCTTGAGGAACGCTTATTATATCTTGAGAAACTCGATGAGCAATGTCGTGATGCAGCCTTGGCTAACGAGGCTCACAAGAAAAAATTAAAGTGTCAATGTGATCGGTCCGTTCATCATCGGATTTTCTCTAAAGGCAACTTTGTCCTAGTCTGTGACCAAGATAAGGATCCCCTGGGGGCAGGCAAGTTCAAACCCACATGGTTCAGACCTTTCATTGTGAAAGAGGTCTTAAATAAGAGTTCTTATCGTCTGGTTGACTATGAAGGAAAAGCTTTGGCGAAGCCTAGAAATGGGCTCTACCTCAAGAAGTATTACTCATAGGTCGGTCACCTTGGGTGAATTCTTGTACATATGTATAGTTCTTATACAGTTAGTTTTTGTGTTTTTGTTTTATGGATGTGTCATTATTTATGTCATTCTTTCACTTTGGTAGATGTCAAGTGAATTATAGGTGTTTGATGGGTTTGTGGATGGTGCTAGATGACACACTCAGAGGCTTTCTTCAGCAGCTTGGGTGATATCTGTTTAAGTGACACCACAAACAATGTTGTCGAATACAACGCAGTAATAGAGTTACTTCATGATGCTTTTTCGCATGGTATCTCTCACCTTCGGGTCTACTTATATGCTCAGTTGGTTGTGTCCCAGTTAAATGGGGTTTACTGTGTTTATGATCCTACTCTACACCAATGATTCCTTAGGGTACATATCTTAGAACGATGCTTTGATTACATTACGTATATTCATGTTCCTAGGAGATTAAATCAAATCACAGATACTCTATCTAATCATGTATTAGATTGTCATATTGCACACACATAAAAGAAGCACACACATACACATGTACATACATTGTAAAAAATATGATCCATAAGACATAAAATATGTAAATATGCAAGCCCCTCAAAAAATAATATGTCTAGTACACATCACGGGGCTTATGCCCTCAAAAATATACAAAGATTTCCCTCGGCATGTAAGTAGTCCATTCTATCTAAGCATAGGTTCTGTCGGCCTTGCCATAGTGAACAAAAACATTTTCCAAATGCTAGAAGAGTTGGACTCATGTCTGTGGCACCCAAAATACATGAGGCTGCATCGATGGTGGGAGATCCTCGATCTTGGCCATGGGAACTGCATGAGTTAGCACGGTGAGGTTCCACTACACCCATCTCAAAACTCTCTCAGTATCTTCGACTAGAGGTCCCCCTGCTGCTACTGCTATTGGTCTGGTAGTCGCGGTTGGTACCACCTTTGGTCGAGGGCATCGCCTAGTCCTCGTGAAGTCTATTGGATACACTGGCCCCACATCTATGCATAGCAGATACATAGTTGTCAGATACCTCGGTACAAATAAAAATGATATATACAAAAATAAACTATAAATTAAATAACTTTAAAAACAAACATACCTATCTCTCCTCGCTCAGCTCTAGGAGGTACGGGCATGTCTGGGTCCCTGGAAAAGTTGATCTTGGCATAGGGGTAGTCCTCTATTGTTGGAATCTGTCGTGCCCACCAGTCAAAAAATGTATCATCCAAGGCCTCTATGGTCCTCCCTCCCCCTTGTCGTGGCAGCAACAATTCCCATATACACACTGATGGGAGCGAGACCACATGCCCTTGCACTGTCTCTCGTGGACTAAGATTGGGAACCCTCTTGAAGAAGAATGAGCACAAAATGGTCCCAAATATGAATTTTTTGTTACTTCACCCTTGACACTCGGTGAGTTGTCTCTTCATGCAGTCTAGCATGGCCATGCTCCAGTCAAATATTCATGCATTTAAGCACTGCACCGCACAATGCATGTGCGCCCGAGAGGCCTGATGTAAGGCCACAGATCCATTGATCCACCCAATGAGTAAAACTATCACTTTCAGTGATAGGTTGGTGATCTTGTGGATTGGCACCTGAGAACCTACTTTCTCAGTGTCGGCCTCGCAATGTAGTTCGATCAACTTAGCAATGTTGTGGGGTCCAGGGGGAAAAGCACGCAAGTTGACTGGTTCACCTCTCCTCGAGAGGCCAGTCAGAAAGTAAATTTCTTAATTCGTTGGAGTCAACAACTTCTCCTCAAGCATGAAGGCCTCTGCGTCGGTGTTCCAATAGTCCACCATGGCATTCAACATCCATGGTTGTGCCCTCATGAATGGACACCAGAAGAACTTCCACAAACCACATTGTCTCAATGTGTACATAGTTGCAGGGTCCTCATCGACTAACATATCTATATCCTCATGCTCCCTCTCTCTCCAGTGGACATACATCCTGTTACAAACAAGTTAAAAGGGGAGTTAACTCTTGTACTTTCAATTTTTCCATGTTCTTGAGGGTGTACGCGGATTGTATTATAAATAGTCACATATGCATGTGCACAGATTGTTTACTACCCACAGGCATACGCGGCCCGTCCTTGGACAACCCATGTACACGTAGGCCCACCCCATTTTAGGAGTGCGCACCCCCCAAAAAACTAAAATAAATGCAAAAGGGAAGTATTTAAATGCAATAGGGGTTGATTTGTACTTACTTGGTCTGAGCGAAAGTTCGTTTCATCCTCTGAAGCTCCTGGAATCAACTCTTTTAGCAAAGGGGTCTTTTGGGATTTTTGATCAATTCTCAATTTACAATAGTGATAATGAGCTGCCAGCTTCTATTTATAGATTTGTTTTTGCCCTTTTTGTCATTTTTTGAACCCTTTTGTCATTTTTTCTGGCCTGAAAATCATTTAACGTGGTTCTTGAGTTTCTCATTGGATGTTACGATACACCTCACTTTTGGTTTGGAAAAATTTTTGGGAGATGGGTCACTTTTAAAGATTCTTTGGTAAAAGTCGTTTTTCCAACTTTTTGCATTTAAGTTAGGATTCCACCTCCACTTTTTGCATCTCCTTGTCTTTTTCTCTTTTCCATAGGATTGAACCCACTGAATTGTGACACGAAACCATCATTGTGGCTTTAGAAGTGTCGTAATTTGGTGGTAGAGCCTACCTCTACATGGATGACCTAGGTAGATCCTAGTTGCATTTTGGTGTCCATGCTATCATTAATGACTTTAGGCTCGGGATTCCTTGTTAGTATTGTCCTAATTACAATATTGAGCCTCATACGTCTGATATTTCATCACTCTTGAACTCACTCTCAGGACTCCCAAAAAATGAGTCATCTTTAAGCCCTTTTTAGACTCTTTAAACATGAAAAGATTGTCGAGCAATCTTGTTTTCCTTCATGCTCGCCCAATTAAAACTTGAAGGCACATTTTTCTGGCAGTAGTTTACGCCTTTTTCGGTCTAAATGGTCAATTTTACAAACAAAGGTACACTCTATGAACTTCGTTTCGCTAGAAGAGTATTCTCAGGTATAAGTTTAACAATTTTTCGGTTCTGAGGGACTAAATTTACGAAAAAGGAATCCCCACGGAGTACATAGTTAATCTCTTTTCAGACTCCCTAAAATTGAAAATATTGTCGAGTGACCTTGTTCCTTCACACTCGTTAAAATGGTCTAGAAGAACATCCCCTACGGAGTCCATAGTTAAGCTCTTTTCAGAATCCTTAAAATTGAAAAGATCGTCGAGTGACCTTGTTCTTTCACACTCGTTAAACTAGTCCAAAAAAACATCTACTGGCATGAATTTACCCCTTTTTCGGCCTGTATATTAAGGAGGAAAAAGGTACACCTCGGGAGATTCATCTCATCAGGAGAGTTATCCTAAGTAAAGTTTATACTTTTTCGCGCTAAGGAGACTAAATCTAGAAAAAGGTTGCGAGTCCATAGTTAAGATCTTGTCAGACTCCTTAAAATTGGAAATATTGCTGAGTGATGTTGTTTGTGTCACACTCGTTAAAATGGTTTTGAATAGATGTATTTTTTATGCTAGATTATCCCTTTTTTGAACCGACTAGACTACCTTCAAAAAAGGTACCCCATCGGAGTCTTCTTTTATGCTTTTTCAGACTCTCTAAAAATGAAAAACCACCGAGCTTACCTTCTCCCGGCTCATGAAAAATACATTGAAGGGGGTTTCATCATGTATTATTAATCGCATTTGCATCCCTACATCTTTGGACTAATGTCGGCTCCATGTTTCTCTCAACTGAACCTTTGAAGCATGCCTTATACACAAGCCTTGTAGCACTTTGCCTCTGTGTTTTGACACCTTCACCCATGGAGGAATTTTCTTGAGTGTCCTTTCCCTGCACATGTCTCCTTTCTCTAAGAATTAGTGTGTTCCTTCCGCTTGGAACTAGTATGCTTGTGACACTCATCCATCCTTTGTAATATAGAATTATTTTATTCTTTTTCAAGCTCTTCAAAAATATTGAAAAAGACAAAAAAAAATCAAATACACCCCAAAAAGAGGATGGGAAAAATATTTTCTTTTTATGGCAGCACAATGAGTCTCCCTTGGATAGAGCACATCTTTTCATTTTTTCTTCAATCTTTGGGATTTAACATGACCTTAGGAAGTTTTTCTCACTACATAGAGTTGTGTCCTCCTCCATTTGGTTATTCTTCCAAACACATGGAGAGTTTGCATTGCCTCCTGGATCGCAAACTTATGTCAATTTCATGCTGCCTGAGTCTGATAATCTATCGTGTTATTGTCCAAGGGATGTTTTACCCAACTTGAGTCAGCCTTTCTGTAGTTTGTCTCTTGCCCTCATGCCCGAACATCCCCATAAGTCCAATCGGGTCCCTCTTCAAAATCATTGAAGTTCTCTGCCTAATCACCGAGATCCTCTTGTTTGTTCCCAACGAGCCATCAAAGACCTCTGGATAGTGAATTCGTACACTCACATTACACTCCTACCCAAGTTTTGAAGATCTTTAAGTTTTTACTCAAGCTCTGAAGGCCTCATCTCCAACCATAAGATGTCCTTGGCATCTTGAAGATGGATACTATACATGTATATATTTTATTTTGAGATGTAGATCCACTGTGTACTACTCGTGGATACACTTTATATAGCTATATGACATGGATCTGCAGTGTATTTGATTTGCAGCCATGATTTATTTCATCCTGATCATGGGTATGCCCACCTCGGTGAGGCAATTATTATTTTTGTAGATGACACCTCCAAACTCTGGTCCCAGGCTCACTTGCTTCATACATTAGTGAATATTTGTAATGTATTTTCACCATCAGATGCTCTTCTGACCTCACACATTAGGGGGCATCTGTTATAACCCTAAATTGCACCATACATGCATACCTGGCATCAGACCCTATTACTTGTTATTTTTGTCAAGCCATCACTAAGCAACTCTTCTTAAAAACCATATTTTTGAAGATGTACGCACCCTGCACCACTAATTATTGCATACACACACTTGATGCACCACTAAATATTGTGTAAGTATTCTAGCTACACCATTACAGCCCACGTATACCCACAAATGTTGAAAAAATTAAAACGTTGCAAGGAATTCATTGAGATTACGAGATATTCGGTAGTTTCTCAATTGTCCCACCTCCTATAGCCCATCACCCAACCTAATAACCATCCTTTTGTCATATAAAATAAGGTTTTGGGGTCTCATTCAAAATCTAGGCACAATAACAATGAAACTCTTCCCGTTTCACATCCCCTCCTTACCCTAAAAATTTGCAGCCACCTTGTGAGTTTTGTGCCAGAATTGCCCATTCTTCCCTTTTCCCTCCATTATAAGCCTATTCCATTCCCTAGAGAGAGTGTGAGAGGAGAAATATACATGGAAGCGCAATCAGAGCTTGGTGAAGAGGAGCCTGAACCAGGTTCGAGGAGCAGTCGTCTATCTCATTGTAAGTAAACTTTGTGATATCAATGAACGAAATACTTTTTTTGTCTCGCAATATGATGTGTTCAATATTTATGTTTTATTTATGTTTTATTATGACATATAACCCACTAATTCATATATAAGATGCATGTTCGTAGTTCCTTGTTTGTCTATTTGTGAATGCAAATTTTCCTTGGGAGGAGACTTGTAGTCAAGGAGAAATTGAACGCGAAAGGATCGACACTGGACACAGAGTTTAAGGTAGAGTTTCTAGATATTTTTACTTTGCACTTTATGCATGAATGTGGGGTATATTTGGGGTCGTTATAAAAAGTAGGAGAATTTTAGAGGATTAGATCTACCTACATGTTGAACCCTAGTCTAGTCCATAGGGGGGTTTTCCCGTTATAAAAATACTGGAAAGAAAAAATCCTTCCCTGGTTTGCAAAACTTGGAGGCCAAGTAAATAATGAAGATAGCCCAAGTCTATTGTTTCAAATTTCTTTTTAAGGATGGATTTCACATGGGTTAGAAGTTTAGGGTCACTACCAGTGAGGATAAGGTCATCAACATAAATAACAAGTATGATGAGATGGATTTCTACTTTCTTGATATAGACATTAGGGTCCGAATGAAATATAGAAAAGTCGGTGTCAAGAATAATGTTGTCCATTTTGGCATACCAAGATCAAGGAGATTTCTTAAGACCATAAATAGATTTATTAAGGCGAAAAAAAAGGATGGAGTCATTCTGGACATATCCAAAAGGTTGTTCCATGTATACCTTCTTGCAAATCCCCATGCAAGAAATTGGATTTAAAATCCATATGATGGACCTCCCATTTATGTGAGGCATGAAGGGCTAGAACAGGGAATATGGAATTCGTTTTGGCTATAGGGGAAAAGGTTTCGCTATAGTCCATGCATTCAACTTTAAAGAACCCTTTGGAAACTAGTCAGGCCTTGTTTCTTTCAACACTTCCATCTGATGCATACTTAGTTATGTACAACCATTTACATATGACAACTTTTATTCCTTTAGAAAGAGTTACACTATCCAAATTATCGTTCACCATTAAAGAGAAATACTCTTCATTCATTGTTCTATCCCAATATGGATGACCTGAAGCTTCTGCAAATGTATTTGGGTCGTGAGTCTCTAAAACTTGAGCCAAAAGAGAAGAGGATCATTGGAACTATGAATGTGTCCATTGTTCAACTCAAGGATCACTAACAAGATCACTAGATACTTCTCGAGATGAACATACCCATCTGAGAAGCTATGGTGTTGGTGCAGGCTCATGTTCAATGGACTCATCTGGAGGAAGGTGAGCAGGAAGAGGTGGATTTTAATTGTCACCGTCATCATCTGAAGAAGAAGAAGCAAAAATATAAACATAATATGTCACAAACACCGAAGATGGATCATAGGCCAAAGAAGGCACAAATGTCAAATTAGGCTCACAGGCCAAGATATTTTCATCAAATTTAACATCTCTTCTACTAATAATCTCACTAGAATGTATTTCAAGAAGCCTGTAACCTTTGACATATTTAGAATAAACAAAAAAAATACAGTTCTCACTTTTAGGTTGTAAATCTCCCCTTTTCTCCTTAGGAATGTGAGTCCATGCTACACTGCCAAATACATGGAAGTGGCTTACATCTGGATTAATTTTATTCCATGCTTCTTTTGGTGTTATATTTTTTATATCATGTGTGGTAGTGTGATTCACTATGTAATCTACATAATTAATGGATTCTGCCAAATAATTAAGACTTGATCCCTTCATACAATTATCTATTTCTTTTAACGTGTGATTCTTTCTCTCAGAAAAACAAATTTTTTTGTGGTGTATATGGAACATTGTGTTTCATTTGGATGCCATGTGCAGTAAAGTAACTTGTAATATTGTTGTTCACATATTTCCCCCCATTATTTGTTCTTAACCTTTGAATTTGATGTCCATATTTTTTTTTCTACAAGGGCATTGTAGGCCAAAAAAATTTCAAACACTTCACTCTTAATTTTTTAAGAAGTAAATCCAATTGAGCGTGAAAAAGTTATCAATGAAAGTTAAGAAACACTTGCACCCACAAAAAGGAAAAGAAAAAAGTGGAGCACACAAATCACTGTGAACAAGATGAAAAGGGGGCAAGGTGTGCCAAGATGCACATTTGTCAAAATTATCTCGATGATGTTTTCCAAGAACAAAACCGGCACAAACACCATCTCTACAAGAAACAAGAGGAATACCAATCACCATGTGTTGATTACATAGTTTCTACAATGAGTGATAGTTTACATGACCAAACCGCTCATTGCCAAAATTTTCTCAAGTCATAACTATGAGCAACAAACACTAATGGAAAATATGATGACCCACAGTTTTCAAACTTGTACAACATGGTAATATCATCAACAATTCGAGTTGCAAGAACATGCTTATGATATTTTAGATGCTTGATTACAAGTTCACGAGGTGAAAACTCTATGATTTTACCTTCACTTGAATGAGTTATTTGATACATTAATAGAAGGTTGCAGGAAAGAATTGGAACACATAATACATAATTGAAATGACCATTATCTACTTGAACTGTTCCAAACCCTACAACACTAAGATATCTATCAACTCCAATAAATTTTTTCATGGTGTTACATTCATTTAGAGAAGAAAATATGGATTTATCCTTAGCCATGTGACAATATGCTCCAAAATCAATAAGCCACTCATCATAAGAAGAAACAAAATTTTCATTGAAGGAGAAAATAGAAGAAGGAAGTGCATGCCCATGAGAAGAAGAAGAAGAAGAAGAAGAATCAATATGTATGCCATGCTTCTTCATCATAGCTTCTAAGGATTCCATATTTTTAAAACATATAGACTAAACATTACCATCTCTCCCACACAAGTTGCAATGTCTATCAGTAATCTTATTTTTGGATTTTTCTCCTTTGTCACCATTAGAAGCGGAATTTGACTGAGAGGGTTTGGAACCCTTGTTTTTCTTGTTGTTGTGGTGAGCATGTTTCTTCTTAAAATTATTGGATTTATCTTTCTACTAGACCACTAAGGCTTTGTTGGATGTAGTTGTATTGTTAATCAATCCAAGTTTCACAATCTTATCTTGATATTGAATCAAAGGATCACAAAAGGAATCAAGAGAGGGTTGTTTATAAGAACTCCCTAGAGCTTCTCTAATGGCATAAAAGGTAGATACAAAAATAGAATATGCACTAACAAGCTTAGAAAGAATAGAATATATGCATCAATATTATTGGAAGTCTAAACACAAAAGTCTAAGTGTTTTGAACTTAGATAAGTAATATTCAATGAAAGTAAAATCATTTGGAATTAAAGTCATTAACTAATTTTCCAACTGGTGGGCTTGAATAATATTGTTTTTACCAAAAACAACTTCAATATTTTCCCAAGCTTTATCTTGGCTATCGATTCCTTGAAGGTGAAACCTTAAATCAGGATAGATGGAAATTCTAATTAGTCCACATGATTCATCATTCTTATTAATCCATTTGGCATAATTTTCATCATCGATGTGTTCTTGTTCTTTTCCCAAGGTAATCCAGTACAGTCCTTTACTTCTTAATACATCTTCCATATGGGATTTCCATGAGAAGTAGTTGGTACTAGAAGAAAAAGATCACTGGGAGAACCCATATTAAATATGCAGAGAATATAGATTTAAAAATTTAAATTGATGGTATGGATGGAAATTTCTCGAAAAAATAGGTCGTTTAAAAAAAATACATTGAAAACAAAATTTGGATGTGTGAGTTATGCCCTTTTGAAAAAATGCATAAATGAAATCCAAAGAGCCACATAGAAAGTAGAAGTTGATCCACATGGTGATACCCATCCTTCTAATAACCTCACTTTTACAAATAAATTTATTATGAAATGACCCACTTTTATAGTATAAGCGTGAATCACTTTTACAATACAGTTAATTTGTAAATTAAAGTTGCATGCAAAAAGTAACTAAAAAAGAAATATTAAAACTACTTTATAGTGATTCACTTTTATAATTTAAGTGAAATAAACTTTACAATGAATGCATGAAATTTTTCAAAAGTAACAAAAAAGAGACTTAAACTCAAGACCTCTTACTAAATAAGGCAACTTTTAACCAAGTGAGCTAGTGCAAAACACATCATAATCTCAAGAAGGAGGATTGGGGTTGTTGTTTCTTAAGATAGCCTGCAGGTGCATGCTCAATAAAAAAAATATTTTCATCCATTCACATAGAAAAACAATTTTACTTCTCCTTGTCAACAAGGATTAGATACCAGTTAGTTTACCCATAAAATGCAATTTTTACCTCTGTTTTTTATTTTCCGAGATCCCACAGATCCCACGAAAAATAAAATTCATGGACAGGAAAACCCTTTCCGCTCTATTTTTTATTTGCTGAAATCATACCAAGTGTAGGGAAAAGAGAATACACCGATTGAAAAGAGTAGCAACCTAGAAATAAAAAACAAAAAACTGGAATAAAACCAAAATACTATCTCTGTAAAAATTTAAAAAGGGCATATTCAGGATTTATACCTTCAGATCTGACTGAAATGGTCATATATTGGGAAATTGGAAAACTTTTTGAGTGAAATTAAAAATAATTCCTAACTGAAACAAGCACTTAATATGCAATGGAACAATTCTCTCATCCTAGAATTGTATGAAAATGGTAGAAACTAGAGATGCAAAAACATGACTTCAAGATCTCGATTTACAATGGGATAAGGTCTTCAAATGATCTTTGATACCATGTTCGAAAACACATGTATTATAATAGAGGATGAACGTCTTTAGTATCCACTCACACAACCATATCAAATATCAACACACCAATCTTTTTACATGGTAAAACCCATATGGGGAAACATCCACGATTGCAACCAACGTGTCCACTTGGAGAAATTTATTAATCCAAAAGAAAAATATTACACATATATTTACAAGAGAGTTTATCAAAATCGATTTATTGTAAAATGACTCTCCGTGATCTTTAAATAGAGATCATGGACCAATTAGGTATCAATCCAAGGATCAATCTAGCCATTAAGGTTGAGGAGAATATGAGTCGTCATCTCACTCTATGTCGAGAACATATCATGATTGTTAGATTACATAAATACAAATGTATTGTTGGATATATGGGTTGACCTAGGTTCTACCTTAGTTCTCCAAAACAACCTAGAAACCATCGGCCCCTCTGGTAAACTAGAAGAAAACACTGCGCATAGAGTGCACAATGCAATCTCACCTGAGATGGCTTATGGGTGATTGAATGACCCAAGTTTCTACAATCATGGAATGGATTTGGGGTGTTCTACTTCTTTAACATGCATCTTATTATACCATTCATTTAGATATAATAGTTATTTCATTCAACATTATCAATATTGTGGGCTACAACATACCATTCTATTTATTCATCATTTATTCATAATTGAAAAAACAACAAAAAAATTATTCAAACACATCACAACACATTATTTTACCATGGTTCACCCCCCCTGGGCTATGTACACAAATTTCTTCTCCTTATTATTATTCTTCATCAAAACAATGTTGTGTGCATTACATCATAGGTTTGTTAATGGTCCATGAGGCTGACTAGTGTCACAGCAAGATCCACAACTTGTGACCTAACCCTCAATTATACTTCACGATTCTTCAAAACTGATACAAATTTAGCTCCACAGCTCTTAACCAAAAACTAGCACTACGACTTAATACTCAAAATTTATCCAAAAATAGGTTTTTCACACATGAGTTCTAAGAAACCACAATGATACTTGTAGCTAACTCATACATCCTCTATCTATATTACAAAAAAAGGGTAAAAACCCTTACATCATGACTCAAAACCCTAATTTTGAGTGGACTCAACTTTTCCACTTTCTAACTTCCTTCCATGCGGTTAGTCTTCGATCCAACCATTCCTTGCTTTGACTCTGTGTTGATCTTCCTTAACTGCTAATGCATTGCTTCCTTTTCCCTCTTTCGTTCTACTTTCCCTTCTTTCTTGGCATGTGATGCTTTCTGTTGGCTATGTGTTATATTCTTTACATGTGTGTGTGTGGGTGTGTCAGATATGACAACTGCGTCTAATGATCCCTCGTAGTAGTGCTTTGTTTGTGTCATGTGCGTCGGGTGCTTTCCTAGGGGGGGTCCCAGGGGGGGCGGCTATGCCCCCCCTGGTTACATGCATCATTCAGCATCAGGCGTATCCTAGGGCCGACGGGGTTCGGGGCAGTGCCCCTAATTTTTTTGGGGGGCGGTTTTTGATATTTTTAGCGAATTTTGCTATTTTTAGCAGTTTACTAAAAATAATCTTGGTTTTAGGGATTAGGGTTTTGGTATCTACGGAATACCTAAAAACATTGTATATATTGTATAGTGAATGGTGAAATTCGATATAATGAATATAAGAAAGG
>JASDQU010374579.1:63273-75777 GCA_032191745.1 Picea mariana
GAAGCTGAATGATGCATGTTTGCATGACCCATTCCCTACACCCTTCATAGATGAGGTTCTAGATAATGTGGGAGGAAATGAGGTATATTCCTTTACAGATGGATTTCCAGGTTCTCACTAGATCAGGATTGCTAACAAAGATCACCATAAGACCAAATTTGCAATAGAATGGGGTTCCTACCAGTACACTATGATGCCTTTTAGATTGAATAATTAACCAACCATCTCTTCCAAGGTGGTGGTTGAAGAATTCAAGGAGTTTTTACATAATTTTTTGGAAGCATATTTTGATGATTGAACTATTTTTAGCCTATTGCAGAATCATATTGAATGTTTAAGACTAATGTTGGATAAGTGCAGGCAATGCCAGATTGCCCTGAATCTGAAGAAGTGCATCTTCTTTTCACCCTTTGGAGTGTTGTTGGGCCATATCGTGTGTAAGAAGGGGTTGCTAGTAGATCCGTCCAAGATTTCCATTATTATTGATTTACCCCCCCCTACTTCATTCTGACAGCTGTGAAGTATGCTCAGACATAATGGATACTATGGGAAGTTCATTAAGGGATATGCATAGGTTACAACACCCATGGAGAAGATTCTGAAGAAATATTGTCAGTTTCGATGGACAGAAGAATGTCAGCAGAGCTTCGAAACACTGAAACAAAAAATACTTACTACACCTATTCTAGTTTTCCCAGATTGGAACAAGGAATTTCATGTGCATGTCGATGCTTCACCTATTGCACTAGGAGTAGTGTTAGCACAACCAGGAGCATGATATATTGACCACCCATTAGCCTTTGGTAGCAGGAAGCTATATACAACTGAGATAAACAACACTACCACTGAGAGAGAAGGTTTAGCCATGGTGTACGCGCTGCAGAAGTTTCGACACTACTTGTTGGGAGGACATTTTAAGATGTTCATTGATCACTCTATGTTGAAATACCTAGTCAACAAGACAGTGTTGGGGGAATAATATGCATATGGTTACTGTTATTCCAGGAATATTATTTTGAGATTGTGGTCAAGCCAGGGAGAATGAACAAGGGACCTGATCATTTGTCTAGATTGGAGCATGGATAGGAACCTACTAGTTTGGAGGATACACTACTAGATGCACAGTTGTTGTCCATTAGAAGGGTTGATGACCACTTCAATGATATAGTCTAGTTCATGTCAACATGAATGGAACGTAGTGAATATACAATCATTCAGAAGAAACCATTGGTAGTGCGCACTGCAGCTTTTTCACTTATATCTGGACAACTATACAATATGGGACCTAATGATATCCCAAGGAGATGCATTATGGAGGTAGAAAGACCATTTATTTTAGCAGAAGCACATGAAGGCATCGCAGGAGGACACTACACAGGGAAAGAAATAATGCAGAAGTTTCGTAGAGATGGCCTTTGGTGGCCTACTTTACATAAAGATGCAAAGGAATACTATAAAGCCTGCGATGTATGCCAAAGGGTTGGGAAGCCTTCCCGAAGAGATGAGATTCCTTTAGAACCACAACTGACTTTGAAGGCATTTGAGAAATGGGCAATTGATTTTGTGGGACCTAGAAACCCACCAGGGAACCGCACAGGAGCTAGATACATCATCACTGCGACAGAGTATTTGACTAGATGGGTAGAGGCAAGAGAAGTTAAGGACTATAGTGCAACTACAACTGCGTGATTTATATTTGAGGATATCATAACCAGGTTTGGATTCTTAAAGACCTTGATGATAGATCAAGGAACACACTTTATTAATAAGGCTATTGAAGCTTTGACTTAGGAATTTTAAGTCTGCCATCATAAGAGTGCTCCTTACCATCCACAAGCGAATGGGATGGTCGAAGCTTTCAACAAGATCTTGGAGACAACATTGAAGAAGGTTTGCAGTGTGAACAGGGATGACTAGGATTTGAGAGTACCAGTAGTAATATGGGCCTATAGAACTACTTGCAAGAAGCTAACAATGAATACTCCCTTCAAGTTGGTGTATGGTCTAGAAGTAGTTGCCCATATGGAATATTTGGTTCCTAGTCTCATAATTGCAGCATTCATAGATATAGATGACACTGGCATTGTTCACAAGAGGCTTTCATAGTTGGTAGAACTAGAAGAAGATCGATTTATTGCAGGATTCCATCAGCAGGTACAAAAGGAATGAGAAAAGGCCTATCATGATAGGCACATCAACAAGAAAACCTTCAAGCAAGGAGATCTAGTATTGGTATACAACAACAAGTTCATAAAGCATCCAGAGAAGTTCAATACACATTGGCTTGGGCCATATGAGGTTTCTTACATTACATAAGGAGGAGATGCGTAGTTGAAGACTTTGAATGGAGAATGGAAGGAAGGTTTGGTGAATGGGAGCCGGTTGAAATTGTACTATGAGAACTAGCTGCCTCGCAGCTCCTAATAGAAGCATGAGAAAAAGGGTCTAGGTACCAGGTGTAGTAGAAATTGGGTACCAAATACAGAAAAGATAGTATGCACAAGGAAAGAAGGGTGGGATAGAGTAGAAAACATAGGCTACCCCACACAGTATGAAGATAAAGAAAAACAAAAGATTCAGACCTGAAGTGGCTTGGGATGAGTCACATATGAGATTTGGGGGCCCGTTAGCCCTTGGTTATGGAAGGTTGTGAATATTAAGGAAATAAGCGTTAAGTGAGAACTACACGGAAGACAAGTTGACTGAGATTGGGTTGAAGTGACCAAAATAGTGGAAAAGATGGAGTGAAGTAAGAGAAGGCAAGTTGTTGGATGGGGAGATTGAGGAAGACAGATCAGTAAGGAAGATGGATCGTGGATGACTTAGCAAGCGAAAAAAGTCACCAATGGATGCTTTGAAGCACCCCGCAAGAAAGAAGGAAAGACAGGTTGGAAAAGCCTTAAAAACATGGGTCAAGTTGACCTAGGGTTTTAGACACATAGGGTTTTGGTATTTAGGGTTTTGACACCTAGGTTTCATCCTAAGGTTGTCCGAGAGTCATTGTAATGTATAAAGAAAGGTCAAGAGGACCTGGGATAGGTTCGATTATGGGATGATTAGTGATTGTTGTTATTGCTGAGAGAGAAGTATCATGTGGTGAGAGAAGTTTTTGTTGTAAGATCTTCAACTGGGTGTGAAGATGAACCCTACAGCTGGGTGTGCAAGGAAGGAAGAGAGAAAGAGAAGGAAAGAAAGATCCCCAAGCTAAACGTGCAGATAGAACTGTATGCTTTCATCTAATATATTATAAAGCGTAGTTGTATGGAAGTATCCCTAGGGATATGATGAACCACATATATATTGTTGTTGTGTGTGATTGATGTTGTGTTCTTATGATCTCTGATATATTTTTAATGCAATATTGTGTTAGATCTAAGATATAGTTCACACAATAGGCTTAATAAAGATAAAGAATAACTAGATATGTGTGAAAGTTTTTCCCTGGATCCACTTTTCATTTGCTCTGGTTGTAGACACCTGTGTCCTACAAACCCTTATAGCTACTTCGGGTGATACTGTATCTTCTTCGTAGGTGTTTCCTAAAGGGCCAGTAGTTAGGGCTTGTTAGTGCGTTGTTGAAGTGTTGAACCCTGGGTCTGCCCTTGTGCCAACAACTCCACTCTCTTCATGGCAACTATTTCTCTGAATCCTGCATTGGTACTTCAATTTTTCTTGCATGGGATCACACTTGATCTATTTTTAATTTTTTTTCTATGTGGAGAAACCAACATATGACCCTTTCTCCACATTTGATTTTTCTTGCATGACTCTCCTCCTCGAACTGACTCTAAATCAACTACTCTTATTTCTCACACTAATGACTGAAGTCGACTTTGGCATGAATACTTGGACACATCAATTATCAAAGTTTGCAATAGATGACAACTTAGAATATGGTTTCTGATCCACCTAAGTTTCACCCCCGATGGAGTCTATAGAGAATGTGTGTTGGGAAAGAATCATAAAGAACCTTTTAACTTTGGTAAAGCATGACGAGCACAAAATCTCATGGAGATGGTTCATAGTGATATTTTTGGCATCAATATACCTTCCTAAGTAGGTTGAAAGTATATTTTGACCTTTATTGATGATTTCTCTCATTTCACTTGGGTTTATTTCCTGGAAAAAAAAGAATCATTTCTTTGAAAAGTTCAAAGAATTCAGGGCCTTTGCTGAAAGTAATGTGGTAGACCAATTAAATGATTGATATTAGACAATGGTGGTGAGTATGTGAATTGACCTTTTGAAGAATATCTTGTTCGATATGGTATTGAATAGAAATGGTTGGTTCCTCATAAACCTCAACATAATGGCATTGTAGAATGCAAGAATTGGACGTTAGTCAAAATGGCTAGATGTATTTTGTAGGCCAAAGAATTTCCTCCTCACTTTTGGGAAAAAGGTGTTTACTTTGCAAACTATCTTCTCAATTTCATATCGACTCAAGATATTCCTTCTGTGACTCCAATTGAATGATGGCATGGAATAAATCCCTCACTCGAACACCTCTATGTATTTGGATGTGCTGCTTGGGCTCATAATTCTGAAAATTGAAAAAATAAATTGGATGCAAAGAGTCATGCTTGCATCTTCATGAGCTACTATGAATAGTCTAAATCCTATCAATTGTTTGACCGTATGAAATGATAGATCATTATCAAAATAAATTTATGGTTTGATGAGGAATATTCATACATTATGTTGTTGAATTCCTCCTTTGGTTTGTTATAGGATAGTCCCTTTGATGTTATTTTTTATATTGGTTCTCCCATTCCATTTCTCGGTCCTTTTACTAAACAATCGACCCTTTTTCATATTTTGAATGGTCCACCATATCCTTTGAATAAAATTGTTCTAACTTTTGATCGAACCTCTACAGTGGATGACAATTCACCATTTTCTTTTCTATACAGATGGGTTTCCAAGAAAATTGAATATATTGGTCTTAATTTCAGTGATGTTTCTTCATGCCAACAAATTCATAATCAAAAGTGACATGCAAATGTTGCTTTGATGACCGGTGTTATTGAAATGTGTGACCTTGTTAGCTACTTCGATGCACAATAATAACCTGAATGGGAATAGGCTATGCATACTAAAATTGATTCTTTGTTGAAGAATCACACTTGGGACTTAGTTCCTAAGCCTCATTGGAAGAACATTGTGAAGTGTCGATGAGTGTACAAGACCAAATTTACCTATAAAGGTGTTGTTGAACATCATAAAGTGTATTGTCTCCACTATAATCCCTATTTTAATTAGTGCATGATGTAGTGATCCAAATTGGATACTCTCCAAAAAATTGTAATAAGAACTTAGCTTCTTATTATTTTGTAAATTTTGTAAACATGTAATTTTTATTTTATTTTGTCTTTTTGGAAAAAAAAAATGGAAGTGGAAATGAACCATTGTGATGGTTGGCCTTCCAAAGGAATCCCGTTAAAATAATGAATGTTTTAGTGAAGAGGAAATCAACGAAGGATATGCAAAGAGAAATGGGGAACGACAGTAGTATAAATTAGATCTCGAAGAAGGAAACCTTCTTGAAGTTGGGTGGACAAAGGATTTAATGTTCCTGTTCACTCTAAGAAAAGGTGTGTCTAAGCTTTGACCTCTGCAATTTTTTAATTTTAGTGAGTAACAATACACATAGTTTGTGTATCTCTCACCCCTTTGTAATTTTCTCTGGAGCATAATAATACAAATACCATTCAAATGATTATATCTGCAATTTAATGCATTTATTGGGCATTTAATTTACTATTGGTCGACGTCCTCTTTTGCTGGAAGATTTATTATTTGTCCGAGGTGTTTTCTCTGTGTCTGGGCGAATTCAGAGGCCCATGGGAATTTTCCTTTCACTCACGGGCCATATAGAAGTCATATGGGTTGCACATAATTCGTACATACCAAGAATTAATTCCTGGCGAATTTATATATCTATGGGCATTTTTGTTCACTTTCGATCATCTAAACTCATTCTTTCATTATTTTTATTCGTTGTGGGTGACCAAAAATCTCCATGGTCATTTTATTGCATTGTGGGTTATTGAAAATAGTCCTCCAAATGTTTTTACACATCAACAGTGATCAAATTCTCCGCTAGAACTTTCCTTTCAACTATTGGCCAATAAATTCAACTTTCCCAAGTTTTCCATTCATGTTTGGATGTCAAATATGCCCCTTATCTATTTTTGTTTCCCACAAGTTGAATCACTTTGATTTGGCTTCCCCTTTGGTTTATTTTCCTTCCAAATTCGACTGACAAACATCCTGTGCTCAACTCAACTTGGGTAACTCTGAATTGGGGTGAATTCAACTTGAATCAATTTGACTTGATCGAATTTCATTATCTCCAAATTGACTTTCCACATATTTGGACTCATTTTGTTTTGAATCAACTTCTAGGTAGTCGAATCCACTTTTATCTTGGCCGACTCGACTTGCGTCTTGGTCGATCGGGAATTTCCCTTAATCCAAAGAGATGAAGAAATAAAGTTTTATTCCATAGTAGAATCCATTTTGGTGAGATGGAAAAGCCATAGGCCTACCATTTATGGATCATGTAAATATGAAAAATGTCCACAACCAAGCGATGTATATTTGAAATCTATTTCTTAGTTTTAATAAATAAAATGTGATTCTGGCTGCTAGGGAATATGGAGAGATATGGAGGATGAATCAATCCACAAGAGAGGGGAGAGTCTAGGAGAATGTCTAAGAGAGGGGTCCAAATGGGAATTACCCATGTCTATTAATTCCACCCACATTCCTTAATTTTATTATCATTATGTATTAAAATATATTTTCTGATTGAGTGACCCCAAAGCTAATCATTGAATACATGTAAGAGGGTGGGTGTGAGAAGTCACATACCATAGTTATTGGGAGCATGGGGGCTAAGTACAACTAGCTTGGGGAAGTGTGTGATTCAAGAAATCAAGCCAAATGGAGGAAATTTATATGGGATATTACAATAATGGTATAAAGGGAATGTTTTTGCATGAACAACAAGCAGAGAGTAGAAAAGATGATATTGGAGTTGGAGAAACCATGGAGGGTGAATTATGGAGCATGTTGGAGTGTTTTTGGAGCATTTTGGAGATGAATACTAAAGAGTCAGGTTTTCATGCCTGAAGAGTGAACTCCTTTGTGATTTGCATTGTAATAAAAAAAAAATTTAGTTTTTTGTTGGTAGTTTTCCCGACGGTGAGTTCCCTTGAGTTCCTAGCAAAGAGATTCCTAGTTACCTATGTTGTAACCCTTGAGATGTGTCTGTCTAGGTAAATATGCCAAGGAATCCATTTAAATTTGAATGATATTTTGTTTAAGTAGTTATGTCTTAAATAGGGTGTTCTACTGATTCACTTTAGGCCTTAATTACTAACCTTCAATTCTTTAAAGATCATATATTGAGGGAATGATTTCAATTTTCCAAACAATTAAATCTTTTAATAGATGAAAGAAGAAATAAGAAGAACAAAATGATAGTAAAATAATGTATTTCTTGATGAATACTATTTTTCTTATCAATTAGAAGAAATTACACAGAATATGTATTTGAACTAAGAATATAAATTGAATAGAAAGGAACAATCATTTCTATTCAAAAATTATAATAAATTAAGCACAGGTCCTATCATTACTCACAGTATGCCAATGAAATTTGTAGCTTTACTGATCCTTTTTACATTTGCAATAGTAGTAGTCGTACTAAATTATCACAATTACAGTAACAAATACATCCAAGAATGAATTTATGAAAATGGAAAAAACATAAGAGAGATATCACATGAGATGAAACACATAAATTTTGAATCACTCAAAGCCTACCAAAAGTTTATTAAATATTTTTCTTTCTTGGGCCAAAAATATCATGACCTCACTTTTAAGTTGGTATTATCCCTCCTTTTATAATTAGTGGGGATTTTTTTATTTCTCTGATCTTTCTGAATGCTGATATTTTTCTAAAAGAATGAAGTTATTTCTAAATATGTATCTTTAACATTTTTGTTGATAGATATTTCTTAGGAAAAACAATTGCTTAAAATTGTCTCTTCCTAAGAAATCTCAGTCAATATCATGTTATTGATCGAAAAATATATTTCAATCATAACAAAGACGATATATATTCCCTTTTGCATGCATATTTAAAACTCTGTTATGATTTGATCAAATCTGATCTTTGTAGAAAAAATAATCATTTCTCATGATTAATAATTATTCATTTTGTACCTTGATTGGCTATAATAAATGGAGATCCCATGACATATCATGGATGAAGATATATGTGTCAAAATTGTAATGTGATTAATGATCTCCAATAATTCTATAATTTTGATATTCAATGAGTGATAAAACCTTCATATAACCTAACTTGATAACTAACTAGAGCTTTTGTTGATGACTGAGACTTCAACTGTCGGGATTTTGGTGAAATAATTATGTATGATTGCATTTAAAACATGACAGTTGATATTTGGATGCAAAGTGTACTTTTGATGATGACAACATGTATAAATAAGTGATAAATTGGACTTATCGTACCCTTCGTGTACATAAACCTAACCTTTCACATGCCTTCATTTCAATGATCTAGCATTATAACTTATCGTATCTTGGAAAATTCTTGGTTGTTTCATCAAACAAAATTTTATTGGACACATGTCAGGCTATGATTCGATGATGCATGGTCAAATTTGATTCAGAGGTGTTATTGATATAAAATATATCATCTCCACCCTTTGGCTTTGTGGGGTGTGTTAGCACTAGGAGTCACCTTCAGATTGCATGGAAGCCAAGCCCAGTACCCATCAAGTTATAAGTGAATGTAAGGGTGTTTAAAGGGTGTTTAAAGGGTCAAATGGAAAATGACTCAAATGATAATGATGTAACTCAGATAATAGGGCTAGCATGCACCAACAATTAAGGTATTGGCTAAATTCAATCAGTAGTATGGGAGTAAGTATGAATAGAGGGAAGAATTGAATGAGAGAAGTGTAGGCGTTGTTGCAAACATCAGGTCCACAAAAGCCTAAAGAGGAAAGTTTCTTAACACGAGATCTTCTTGAACTGAGAAAATAAGGAAGATAATTAAACATCATGATAACATAATGATCAAACATCCATCATAACATCACCACAATCATTCATGTGAATCATTCAAAGCATGAACATTTAGCATCATAAGCAAATAAGTTGAAAGAGAAGCTGATTTCTATTAGTCAAAAAGTCTTAAGTCCAGTACATCACTAGATCACAGTTACTTCATCAAAATATTACAGTATAAGGGAGCCTTGCTCAACCATTCGGACCTACTAAAGAAATTGATCTATCTATTTATAAAAAAAGGGAGGCAACAACTGGAAGTACGAGCTGGCCTCCTTCCCTTAAAAAACTCTAAACATTTATTTGATATAACAACTTATCTAAACACCTATGCTATAAAACATGAAAATGTTGGTGACTAATCCAACAGAATTTCAAACTAATTTGATTCCCTTTTGCTGTGCAGCTCCTTGTTTTCCATGTGTCTTTCAAATCATGTGGTTGTCTTCATGATGCCAGTTGTTGTTTCTTCATCCTTCTTCATCATCAATTTATCCAAAGTTTGTTAGCTTGGTCCTCCTAGATCCCTGGTCTTTATTGGCAGCTTCCTTGGGTAGAAAATATGGGTAGCACACTACAAGGATAAAACGTAGCGCCTGTAGGTAGCGTCACTGTGCTACATATGTGTACAGACTCTGCTCTTTGTGCAATGCTAGGTAGCACCTGTAGGTAGCACCCCTGTGTTGTGCATGTGTGCAAACCTTTACCCTCTGTGAAATATTCAGTAGCGCCATTAGGTAGCGCCACTTACTCTGCACCTGTATGCCCACTCTGTTCCCTGCCAAATATTAGGTAGCATCTGTAGGTAGCGCCACTTACACAGCGTCTGTGTGCAGGTTTCGGTAGCATTGCCAAACCACAGCGCCTTCAACCTTGAACATGTTTTGAGCAATTTGTGGTCTTTCATGATGACAAAACCATTTTACTTAGGTGCCTTGACCGTACAATAGGTAGTTCCATTTACCACTAGGAGAAGATACCACTTAGTAAAAACTCAAAACCCAGATATTTAAATGGTTAGAAGATTATATAGATGGTAGAGATAATATTTGCATATCAGTTAACCCTCCCCAAAAAGGAAAATCATCAAAAATGGGGCTTACCTTTTACCAACTATTTTGTCATTGTGATATTTAACCTCACACTCCTTCTGGTAGAAAGAGGATCTTCAATTGACATAGAAGACTTCTTCTTCTTAGCATTGATAGGCTTCCTCTATGTAGTTTTGCTCTCCTTAGCTACTAGTTTTTCATCCTCAATGGCAGCTTCAATCAACACCTGTAAATTTCTTTGGGCTACCTCATCTTGAAAGTGCTTCATCTCAGCCTTTAGCTTCCTATTCTGAGATTGAAAGGGTATGTTTTTCCTATAAATATTCTTTAACTGAATATGAAGGGGATGAGCCTTTCTTGCTACAAAATTTTCTAAGTCAAGGGTGTGATTGTAGCCATCCATGAGCTCTTTCATCTCAACCAAGTTGACCTTATCTTCTACTTTAAGACGAGCTATTTTTTTTCTTACATCTCTAAGATGCTTGATAAGTATTTTGTAGGTCTGACTGTCAAGAGGAGTGGTGGCATGTACAGTCTCACTAGGCTTTTTCTCTGACTCCTCTTCCTCCTGCATGGGAAGTGTCTTGTCTACCTCATCAGGTTCCTTGATGGATTTACTTTTATTCTTCTTTCTTAGCACCGGAGTTTCATCTTTTCTTTCAACAATATTCTCAATACCTTTCTCAGAGGTTTCATATTTTCTCTCCAAAAGTATTTTAGTACCTTTACCTGTCTGTACATGGGCTTCTTGTTTTTCTTTCATAGGATTTTCAATGCTTTTTCCCTTCTTCTTTTGAATAGGGGTTTCTGGTAAGGACTATTCTTTGAAAAGCTCCTTAGGAATTGATGACCTTGTGAAAGGTCTTTTACCCTTAATTTCGACTGCTGGAGGAGAAGAGGGAAAGAGAAGCTTCTTCCCTTTCTTGGATGCAGCTTTGGTAGAAGAAGTCACCTCTTCTAATGATGGTAGAGTGGGTGGTGAAAAACTTCTGTGTGGAGAAGGAAAAACTTCTTCCTCAACTTTTGTGACCTGCTTGATGATCTCTAAAACTTGAGCAGGGGCTCTGCCCTTTCTCTTCTTGTTGGTCCCTACTTTAGTTGCACTGGTGGGTGACAAAGGAATTGCCCGCTATGATTGAGGATTTGGTTCTAGATCCAACTTGAAATGAGAGGTAACAAGAAAGTTCTCCCATGAAATCTCTTTCTTACCCAATTCCTTAGAGACTAGCATTCTGATTAATCCATAGTGGAAAAGGCTAGAATCTACATCTTTAGATTTGGCCTCTATCCTGTCTGACATCTTACCTAAACTCCTCAACAAGTAATAAGGAATATTCATCTCAAACTTACCAGTAAATGAAGCAACAACCTTATATGGTACTGGTACAATGTGTTAAATATCCCTTCACAAGTAAAATATCTCTGTATGATCTTTAATAATATGTCAAATTGTTCAATCAACTGACTCCTTGGCATACTTTTGGACAAATCAATGGCTTGATATTTAGGTTTAAAAAGATATTTTTCATAGGTTGAACACAAATCCATGGATTTGAACCACTTTTCACTTGTAATGGGGATCCCTGTTGCAGCTGAGATAGAGGTTTCAGTCACCTCAAACTCCAAATCCCTAGCCTTGGTTTTCCTTCCATCAAACTATAATGAAAATGGTCTTGCTACCTCTAGATGGCCTCTTTGCATGTTCTGACAGAAAGAGAGGCACCCTACTCTTTGAAAGGCCTCTCTTGCCATGTGCTCTGTATCAAAAAGATGCATGTCCATCGGTTTTGTCCTGACCACCTTGCCACCTTTGTGTGTCTTCCTCGATTGAGGAGTCTCCATGGCTCAAAATTAGGGCATTTAAGAGGATGAAGGGATGGTAATGACCAGGAAGGTTTTGAATCAGGCTTCAAATCTGTAAGACTAACCCTTTTAGACAGACTGATGCTAGTAATTCAAGATCAAATTTAGGAATTAAACCTTGAGGATTTTACAGGTATTCTGGAGTGTAAACAGTAAGGGGGTAATTTGAAATGGGCCTTCTGCAATTGAGTAACAAATCCAAACTCCGAGGTGAAAGGAAATAAGGAAAACATAGAGGGTTTCAGCAGCGCCTCTGGGTAGTGCAACGCATACACAAAGGATAGGCTATTTATAGGCTTGCGATCTAAATGACTGAGGCAGGAAACAATAAACTGACTTAGACATGGGAAATGAAGATACAGGTTTGGAAAATAAATAAGACCAGGCTATCATGCAAAGAGAGTCCTTTACAACTATGCAAACTTGGCCAACCAAAACACGAGCATAAATTTCTTGTGAAAGTTAATATACAGAGGGGGGG
>JASDQU010374580.1:5739-16413 GCA_032191745.1 Picea mariana
TTATTACAATATATCTCTCCTATCATGAAATAAGTATTACAATATTACAATATATCTCTCCTATCATGAAATAGGTATTACAATATATATCTCCTCTATCATGAGATATACTTAGATGGAAAATGTCTATTTCAATGTAAATGCAAATGTTTTGGATTATAATGAGCTTATGTCCAAAGGTATAGGACAAACACATTTATAATGGTACAACATGAGTGGGCCTAACGGTTAAGAACATGTCTTTCCTTCAAAGACACCAAAAATTCAAATTTAAAAAAAAAAAAAGATCAATAGAAACGTAGCGAACTTCATCTATTATTCAACTGAGATCATGTCCATGCATAGGACAATCACATATACAATACATGAACGACATACACAACACATGAACATGCACGATCATAAGGTCTATTAAGAGGCCTTGAAGGGCTTCCTCTATATACAGGAACCCCGTTGAATGCCCGATGATATAAGTAATCATCTCACACAACATAACACAACACTACAAATACATACCGATTATTCTGGAAGCATGTAAGGACGAAAAATCTTAGAGATGGTACAGTGAATTATTTTTCGTGCAAAGTAGGACCACCCGGTTGCATTCAGGATCACCACCTTCAGAACGGAGTCCTAACGACGGGAATGGCTGTGAGCGGTTTGGACATCTGGCAGGACAGCTTCAGAACCTCGGAGAGGTCGACCGGGTGTCGGGCAGACGGACTCCAGCTGAAATGGTGAAGCAACTTAGCGACCCACAGGTGAACGGTGGCCAGACCGAGGCCCTTCCCCGGGCACACGCGACGCCCGCCTCCGAACGGCGCCAGCCGGAGATCGCTCCCTCTGACGTCCATGTCCAAGTCCAAAAACCGCTCCGGGCGGAAATCGAAGGGAGAGTCCCAGATGTTCGGGTCGTGGGTAATCGCCCACATGTTCACCATCGCAGTCGTCCCGGCAGGAACGCGCCAGGCTTCGGCAGTGAGCTGCACGTCTCGGGTGGCGAGACGGGCCCAAGAAAGGAGTGGACCCGGCGGATGCATCCGAAGCGTTTCTTTAACCACAGCCTGTAGATACGGAAGCCTGGGAATGTCTTCATCCCTGACACTCATACCTCTGCCAACCACTGTATCTAGTTCCTCTTGGACTTTGGATTGCACTTGATCGTTCAATACCACTTCCGCCATGGTCCATTCTGTGAGCAGAGCTGTGGTGTCGGTGCCTCTGAATATCATTTCCTGCAAATGCCAAATTCCCAGAAAACGATAAGAATTGTATAGTAAAGCCCTGCCATTATTTCTTTTCTCCCATCAAAACTCAGCGGTGAAACTCCAGGGCACTGCATAGTATTCCGTATAAAGATAAATAGAGTGAGTACTCTCAACCAGGCCTGGAATTTGACCTTCTGGACATTTTTTTCATTTTAAGACGTATTTGACAGATACATAGAGTGAGTACTCTCAACCAGGCTTGTTTTTTTCATTTTAAGACGTATTTGACAGATACATAGAGTGAGTACTCTCAACCAGGCTTGTTTGTTTTTTTCATTTTAAGACGTATTTGACAGATACATAGAGTGAGTATTCTCAGCCAGGCCTGGAATTTGACGTTTTACTGGACTTCATTTTAAGACGTATTTGACAAGTATATACTAAATCTACACGTGAGTATTAAATATGTAAAATTGGAACCCGTCATAATTTTTAGTAGGTACTTAGCTTACTTAAAAGCTACTGTATAACCTACTGGATTTGATAGAGGTTCAGACTTGACAAAAGTTCATTAAAAATGTAAATGAAACGCTGAATAAAATTTGATTTTACCCATAAGTTTCTCCTTAGATTGCAAGCTCTGAAAGGTAGGTTTGAATTGCCATTTGATTAGTTCATTTTAACAGATGTATCTTATTTTTATATTTTTTTCATTGAAAGCTTTTTGTTACAATTTTTTGTATATTAGAGAAAAAAAAATGAATGATCATCATCGCATTTTTATTTTACAGGTACGATAAATTTGAAATTCCAAGCCTGCTCTCAACTATTCAACCTAGTAACCTAAACTATAAAAAGATCTGGCAAAATCAAACTTCAAACTCCATGAAAAGCACAAAAAACAAATGACCGTCATCAAAATCCTTGAAGAGCACAAAAAACAAATGACCGTCATCAAATTTTCACTTTCCAGACATCTTGATTTGAAATTACAGGCCTGCTCTCAACTATTCAACCTAGTCCATAAAAGGATCTAGCAAAATCAAACTCCAGGCCCTGGACAGTACTATCTAGTAGATACATAGAATGAGTATACAAAAGAGATACTGTCAACTACTTCAACATCAAGCAAAACAGAGAGCATTGACATACCCAGAGCACAGCAATCATGTCGTCGTCTTGCAGTTTATCTGAATCCTCCTGAAGCGACAAAAGAACATCTACAAAATCCGCATCAGGCGAGTCGCTATTCTTCTTCGTGCTCCAGCTACAGCGGTGCTCGTTTATGAGACTCTGGACAAACGACCTCACCCGGGGGACGAGTTTGGCACACCGCCGGTGGATCCTGAGCGGATCCAGAGGCCGAAGCCACGGTAGATGGTCGGCCCAGTTGAACTCGCCCAGCAGCCCAAAGCCCTCCTCGACCATATTCCTCAGCTCCGCCGCATTCTCGCTTGCTACATCAAACCGCTTGCCGAACACAGTCCCCATGATGTTATTCAGCGCCGCTGCTTGTAGATGCGGGCGGAGCTGGACAAACCCATTGACACAACACTCATCACGGATGCCTTCCAGCATTTTCAGAGCATCGGCCTGGCGGCCGGTCTCGTGGGCCAAGATTCTGCGAGGCGCAAAGAGGTGCGTGGCCGAGATTCGCCTCAGCATTCGCCAGTAGTCCCCGCTGGGAGCGAAGCCCATGGCGCGCTCGAACATGAGCTCTCTGGCGGACTGTTTGACGGGCCTGTCAGCGAAGCAAGGCGAGCTCAGGAGCTCTCGAGCTACGTCCGGATCGGAAGTGATCACAACAGGAGTCGACCCGAGGCTGAACGCCATGAGCCTCGTGGCGCCATAACGAGAGGCAAGCTCGGCAAGATTACGGTGAGCAAGGCCCATGGTCATCTGCATCAAGCTTCCCACCACGGGCCAGCCTCGCGGGCCTGGAATATACTTCTCTCCTATCTTTCTCCTACCCGTCCATGCAACGCCCCCGGGGCTCGAACGGAAGACGGCCATGGCAGCACAGACGACAGCAAGAGTGAGGCCGCCAATCCAACAGACAGACAACAGAACGCCTTCCATGGGCATGAACGGTATGGGCGCTAGATGATACAGCCACCATGAGCATATAACCGAGTTTACTGCAACATCTTCCATTGCAGCTTACAGCCTGCAAATAACACTATTGGACTCTCCGAAATGGCCAAAGGAGATCATAATAATGTATTGGATCCCATTAAGTCGTTTATAAAGGCAGCTGCGATATCCTGTAACGGGATTTATTGCGAACTCAGTTGACAGACATGCCTTACTACGAGATTGATGTTCTGGTCACATTACTTAATGCCGGGGAATGGACGGAAATGGAATATTTCTATCTGTCCCACCGGTTATGGTATGGTCTCCCGTCTCGATGTTTCATGCCGATATCGACAAACCTAACTGGCCATCCAAAATAAAAAGTTTCATGCCAATTCCGGGAAATTTTACCAGCCATCCAAAATGCACTTAATCAGAGCACTTGTTACAATATTAAGTCGGTTGAATTCAACAACTAACTCGAGGATACTGTGCACTAATTTAAATGGCTGTAAGTTAAAGATTTTATAAAATGAAGATTTTTTTCGAGGATATTTACCTGAAATCAGATTAGAAATTGTTAAATTCTTAGATTTAAATAATAGATTTTTTTTTGGGATATTTACCCCACGCCAAAAATTATTGGATTTTTGGATTTAAATAATTATTTCTATAAAATTTTATAAATTTAGATTTTAAAATTTCTATAATATTAAAATAAAAATAATTAAATAGATTGAAAATCAGAAAAAAGAAAATTGATTTTATTTTTGAATATTTTTATTATAGAAGAAGAAAATATTGATATGAAAGAACTGCAAATTAAACATGGACTATTATCAGTGTTGTCTACCAAATAGTTAAACAAGCATAAATAAATATTATGAGTGTTGTCTACCAAATAGTGAAATAAGCATAAATGAATCCAATTTGCAAATTAAGATGGACTATTATCAGTGTTGTGTATCAAATAATTAAATAATCATAAATAAATATTATCAGCCTTGTCTACCAAATAGTGAAATAAGCATAAATGAATCTAATTTGCAAATTAAACATGGACTATTAATAATCAATGTTGTGTATCAAATAGTTAAATAAATATTATTGTTTACCAAATAGTGAAATAAGTATAAATGAATCGAATTTAATGATAAAAGGTGAATGATTAAGAAACCTCTTGAAAGAGGCAATCAATATATCACAGGAAAAATATAAGATCATTAAATGATTATCCTTTATGCTTATATAGGAGAGTAAACGCTATAAAGAAATAATAATAAGTCGATATAATAACTAATATAATGATAATGAATGGGGGTTATGGTTAGGGGTTTAATGTGCCTTTTCTTTTCAAAGAATCATTAATTTGCAAATTAAACATGGACTATTATCAATGTTGTGTACCAAATAGTTAGATGAATCCAATTTGCAAATTAAACATGGACTATTATCAGTGTTGTGTACCAAATAGTTAAATAATCATAAATAAATTATGTATCATTGTTGTTTACCAAAGAGTGAAATAAGCATAAATGAATCCAATTTAATGATAGAAGGTGAATGATTAAGAAACCTCTTTAAAGAGGCAATCAATATATCACATGCAAAATATAACATCATTAAATGATTATCCGTTATGTTTATAT
This sequence comes from Picea mariana, assembly GCA_032191745.1. NCBI lineage: Eukaryota > Viridiplantae > Streptophyta > Pinopsida > Pinales > Pinaceae > Picea > Picea mariana. The sequence goes on from JASDQU010374580.1 coordinate 10,673, forward strand.
AGGAGAGTAAACACTATAAAAAAATAATAATAAGTCAATATAACAATAACTAATATAATGATAATGAATGTGGGTTATGGTTAAGGGATTAACCTGTATTTTGTTTTCAAAGAAGCATTGTGCTCAACGTTAATTAGTTGTGGATGCTTTGATATGAAGAAGTCTTATTCCATTTACAAATTCTTTCACTTGATGAGATACTTAGTGAAAGATGAGTGGAAGCCATATAATATGATCTATTAAGCAATGTAGTCAAGTAGTACCAAGCACAAACATCCATTTGTCTTGGTGAAATGTGGACACGGGGTCCAACCATGGCCTTGTGATCTCAATCTTGATTTTGGTCATTCCTTTGGTTCCTTGTTGTTTCTACGATACTCTAATTTCTCCATTCATTTCTTTTAGTCATCTATGTACCTCCATACTGGGTGTCTTTTTTGTCCCGTGTTGGTCCAAAGTAAGTTTGTTGATGATCACAAACTTTCCTTAACGACCTTGTTTCTCAAGGTGATGTGTGTGTTGATATGCATCAACATTAGAATTTTATTCTTATTTCTTTATCTATTCAACATATGGTTCCTTTGAGGAATGAAAACTTGTAGATTCTTCTTCATTTTTATACTCTTCTTGGGGCTCTCCTTTGGGTGATTTTATAGAATCTTCTTTAGATTCAACCTCAAACTCTTTATCCGATGTGTTTGTAGGTATTGTAATTAGTTTCCCTACAAGGACTTCTTCATTTTCCACCTTTGTCCCTTGTCGTTGAATAAGAGAAATAACTTGCAATGTTTTTTTTTTGTTTTTTTTCTTGTACCAAATCTTCACAAACTTCTTTTGAACATTAATATTAATTGTACCATTTGATTCCTTCCAATGATATCCAATAATAGTATCCACATCATCCACAGACATAACATAAAAATTGAAATGAATAACATATTTATCCATAATAACCTTCAAAATTTTAAATAATTGAGCATTCTCACCCTCAATTTATGTTCTTTGGATATGCTTTCCTAGGAATTGCAATCTTTTAACTAAGTCAACATTGATGAAATTATGCTTGCAACTAGGGCTAATAGAAATAATGTCATTCTCTTGTTGAAGACATACATTAACCTATAATAGGAAGTTGTCACAGGAAAACAAACCTTTACAAATATCTTGATCCTTCTTCGTAGTGTGAGACCACCTATCTAAAAGCACTTTTTCCTATGTTTCATCTGAAAGCGCATTCATCTTGTTATAGTTAAGTAATTTCCACCACATGGCAACATCATCTTAAAAATTTTTTTTTTTCCAAGCTCTCCAATTATCTGGAAATATTGACTTTGTTTCTTTAATGTATTCTTCAATAGAAAGACCATAATATTTTCGAGTAAAAAACATTTTTTTTTTGGAAAAAAAGATGAAAAGTGAACTAGGGTTTTGAAGAAATAATTTACTTTTCAAAGTTGTGACTAAGGTTTTGAGGTGACAAATTTGAAACAAACATAAATCCCTCAATATTGATTGGAATATTTATTATGACTAAAATTCTGAAATGTCATTGCTTTTCTACATCTACTAGCACTAATTTGAGGGAAATCTTATTACTTTCTCAAATTATATTTTCTTTGCAATACTTGAGGTTGTCATAAAAAAAACCCTAAAATAACTAGTTTTAAATGAGTGATATCTTCACTTCTTGGATTATGTTTTGAATGATTTGTTTTTTGAAAATAGGTATTTTTTTGTATAGGAACCCAAATTTTCAATTGGTTTCTCTAGATTTTGTACAAAAAATATATAGAATGGATTTGTCTATCATGGCCCTTTTATTCCATTGAAAAGTTTGTAAAGGAAAAACAAATTCTTCCACTTTCTTGCTAAATAAAGAGCTCTAACAACACTAGTAATAAACCTTGATAGATAAAAGATAAAATATAAACCCTTAAATTTATAAGAAAAAAGTGCATCCATATAATAAACAACACAAGAATATATAGAGAACCCTTAAGGTAGAGTAACATTGCCAAAAACTCCTTATGAAAGGAATCACTCTAGAAACCATTCTTGCTACAATAAAATCCTCAACATATCCAATACAATGATACTCATGTGTATATATACTTTCTCATGATTATTCTTTGGGGTATGTGCCAACTACCCCTCATTATTATATTATTCATTCTAAATACACAGTGGACCATTTTATTACCCACAAACTACCGAATGGACTTATTCCATGATTAGGTACATAAATTGTACATTTGTTATCTCCCATGTGTACCCCCCTAGGTACCCCATATTATCCTCCCTAAGTAATATTTTCTTTTCCAAGAAAGAGTTTCAATACCTTGTGTAATGAACCTTGATAGATAAAATATAATCTCTTAACTTCATAATAATAAAATGCATCTATACAATAAACAACACAAGAATATAGAGATAACCCTTAAGATCAGGTAACAATGTCAAACACTCCTTATGGAAGGAATCACTCCAAAAACCATGATTGCTACAATACAATCCTCAACACACCTAATACATTGATGCTCACATGTATATGTACTTTCTCATGAGTACTCCTTGGGGCCTATACCAACTACTCTCGATTATTATATTATTCCTTCTAACTACCTAGAGGGCCCATTTATTACCCAACAAATACCAAATAGGCCTTTTCCATGATTATGTCCACATTACATTTGTTATCCCCCTTGGGTACCCCCCTAGTTGCCCCATATTATCCTCCCTAGGTATGTTAAACATGTTGTAGATGTTCTTCCCAAGATTTGTTGTAAAACAATATATCATCAAAAAATACAAACACAAATATTCTAAGGAAGGTATTGAAAGTAGAGTTTATCAAGATTTAAATGTGGAGGGTGATTTACTAATCCCAAAAGGAATCACAAGAAACTCATAATGGTATTCATGTGTTTTGAAGGATATTTTGGGGATTCTTTCTTCTATCGTTATAGTTTGATGATATCCTGAATGAAGATCCAACTTAGTAAATAAAACTACTCCTTGTGATTCATCTAATAATTCATTTATGATAGGAGTAGAAATTTTATCTATAATGGTGATATTCTTGAGATGTCTATAATCTAGATAGATATAAAGAACTCCGGCTGGGTCAAATGATACCGACCTCTAGCATTTTTTGAGCCATATGGTCAATCTCACTCTTCTAGGCATAGGGTTTTCTATAAGTTAAAATGTAAGGACGAAGGCTCATCGAGATGAGTTGAATAGAGTGATAATGCTCTCAAGGAGGAGGAAGGCCTTTGGGTATATTGAAAAATTCCTTTGAATGATTGTCAATAATTCTTTTGAGATCTAAGGGCACAAAGGGATTATATGTTTGAACATCTCTACTAAGTAAAATTTTGCTATTACTATTTTTGTGTCCCTTTTCACAATTTTGTTACATTATTGCAACTTATCACTCTAGATAATTTACCTTGCATACTTACGAGTTTAATTTTTTTTCCTTATAAGGAAAATCTCATGATGATTTGGATTTATGTGCAGAATGAAATAAATAACAAACTGAATACAATAACACAGAGATACAGAGAGCAACAACATATATCCAATGAACAATAACTTCTATTGAATAAATAAAATAGGTTGAAACTGTAAAACTGCAGAACTGAAAACAACTTGTTCAAATGGTGGTAGCTATCTCTGAGAAGAGATGTGGCTGCTACATGTATTCGTCTGAGTAGAATCATTACAATAAGGCTCCAGGGGCCTTTTTAACATTACTCATGAATTCCAAAACCCTAGACATCCAAAAACCTAACCCTAGGAGATGAAACGCCAAAAGTTATGTGGGCCCTGATGGGTAAGTTGGTACCTCAACTTCTCGTGGTCATAAATTTTTCATACGACCTCCGTTTTAGGCGCGTGATAGCCTGTTGAAAAGGTATTTTTGAGAACTACACATTATGTCATCCAACTCCCACTCTGTGTATAGTTTGACTATGGCAAGCCAAAAAAAAACTATCTAGGGCCCCAAAATGGCCCTGTAAGTACATAAAGATATATTGACATGAAAAATTCCAAAATAAGCCGGTTGGATTAGGTGGGAGGCCAACACTCTCCACCTGGAAGTTGTGTAGGGCTTCATACAACCCCAAAAGTGTAGAACACACAATTATAAAGAATTACAGAAGAACGTGTTTAACTAAAATTGTCAAAAGGAGCTAGTTGGAATAGGTGGGTGGCCACCAATATCCACCCGGATCAGTCCTCCCACCTTAGAAATAAATGGTATCCATTGCGTTGAGTGCCCCCATTAGGTGAGGAAATTTATACTAAATTTGGCCATGGGTGAACCTTTTTCCTTGGTGTAGGAGCTACCCTGCCTTGACAACTCGATAAAACTGGATCCTCTGCTGGCGAGTGCCCTTGACCTATGTTTCCACTATATAATTAGTGGATGTCTATTGCATGTAGTTATGGTTGATATATGTTTGTGTCAACTGTTCTACGATCTTTGAGGTGTCCAATAATTGTGGAAAGTATGGCCGGAGGAGGTCCACATTGAACACTGGGTGCAAGCCAAGGAAGGGGGGAGTGTTGAGCTCAAAAGCATTGTCTCCCACAAACTTGGTGATAGCCTAAGGCCCATAGAGAAGTATATGGAGCTTCCGATGGAACCCCATAAGGAGTTATTTCTGTAAATGTAACCAAACCTTGTCTCCCACATGAAACTTGTGTGGTACCCGGTGTTGATCATGGAGTTGCTTGTACTTAGCATTGGCTTTCTGCAAAATCTCATGGACTTGTTGGAAAATGTGTTGAATCTGCTCAATGAATCTGGTGGCCTTGTCGGCCTCAGAATAAACATGGTAATATTCTGTCTATGTGGTTGCAAGAGGTAGTGAAACATCAATGGGACAATCCCATCCCCAATTGAAATGGGATATGGACGATGGAGCTACGGAGAGCCCTATTGTAGCTGTCTTGAACATAGAGAAGACTCTCATCCCATGTACGCATATGCTTAGAGTTATAAATGTGAAGGATGTGCACAATCATATGATTGATGACCTCTGTGTGGCCATCAGTTTGAGGGTGGAAGGAAGTGGATTTAGTGAGCTTGGTGTCCAACAGTGACTAGAGACTCGACCAAAATGTGTTGAGGAACTTGTTTTCCCAATCAGATATGATGGTCTGTGGTATCCCAAAATGGACCCACACTCATTCGAAGAATATATTGGCAGTATCTGTCGCTCTGACACTCTTCTTGCAGGCTGTGAGAATGGCCATATTTGAAAATCGATCAAACAACACAAATACAAAATCATTGCCTTTCTTGGTGGATGGAAGGCCAGACATGTAATCCATCGATATGGGCTCCCAATGCCTCTTGGGAGTAGGAAGAGGGGTGAATAAGCCTTGCTTCTTGATGGCTATCTTGGAAATGGCATATGCAATGTAAGATTTGATATACTTGTTGACATCCTGTCGAAGTTTTGGCTAACAAAAACGTTTCTGTAGAATGACCATAGTTGTTTCCATGCCAAAATGTCCTACCATCCAACTGTAGTGAGCCTCCCAAATCAACTTTGCATGCTTTCTTACAAGAACATAGAGGTGGCCCAAATGGCATAACAATCTGTCATGAATTTGAAAATTACTGACATTCACGCCTGTACCCAAGAACTAATAGGTGGTGGCGAAGTCAGGATATTGCTGATAAAGTTGAGGCCACTCAGATGCCTCATTCCCATAGGAAAGAG
>JASDQU010374580.1:36863-60273 GCA_032191745.1 Picea mariana
TGTTTCGTTGTTGCTTCTCATTGTATTACAAGACCTTCTGAAGAACTTGGAGATCAAGATTAGCTTGGATCGAGAAAGGACAAATGTCGGTAAAGGTATTTACCTTTCTTTCTTCTTCTTCCTTGAATAGTTTAGCTTCATGAAAAGGAATGTCAGTGTCCACATTAGCACCTTTATGTATTGGTTATAGGGGTCTAGTATCCAAGAGTAAATCCACTTGTCTACAGGGGGATTTTCCTGTAACACTTATACATGTGCAGAATGTGAACAATCATCTGATTGACGACCTCTTTCTGATCATCAGTTTAAGGGTGGAAGGAAGTGGATTTAGTGATATTTGTGTCCAATAGTGACCAGAGACTCGACCAAAATGAGTTGACGAAATTGTTGTTAGAATCAGATATGATGGTTTGTGGTATCCCAAAATGGACCCACACTCATTAGAAGAAGATATAGGTAGTATCTGTCACTCTGACACTCTTCCTGTAGGTTGTGAGAATGGCCATATTTGAAAATAGATCAACCACCACAAATACACAATCATTTCCTTGCTTGGAGGATGAAAGGCCAGACATGTAATCCATCAAGATGGATTCCCAAGGCCTCTCGGGAGTAGGAATAGGGGTGTATAAGCCTTAATTTTTGATGGTTGGCTTGGAAATGGAACATGCAGTGTAATATATGATATACTTGTTGACGTCTTGTCGAAGTTTTGGCCAATAAAAATGTTTCTGTAGAATGACCACAGTTTTTTCCATGCCAAAATGTCTTTCCATCCAACTATAGTGAGCCTCCCAAATCAGCTTTTCACGCTCTCTTGCAAGAACACAGAGGTGGCCCAAATGGCATAATATAATTTCATGAATGTGAAAATTACTGAAATTCACTCCTATACCCAAGAGCTAATAGGTAGTGGAGAAGTCGAGATCTTGCTGATAAAGTTGGGGCCACTCAGATGCCTCATTCCCATAGGAAAGAGCATGGTAGTGAGGGAATCCATGAGAGGTCGAATGAGGCAATTAGTGACACTATTTGTGCTCCCTGTATTATACTTGATGTTGATTTGAAATTGTTGTAGGTATGTGGACCACTTCTGATGGCGGTCATTTTGAAACCTCCCCTGTGTTTGTATGAACTATAGAGGCTTGTGATCAGTGTGTATGACTGTATCATTTCATAGAATGTAATGCTTCCATTGACGACATAGTTTTACAATGGAATACATTTCCTTGTCATAGGTGCAGTATTTATGGAAAATATATGAGAGTGTCTCACTATGGTATGTTACTGGATGATTGTGATGAGTGACAAATGCACCTACAACATAGTCGGATGCATCAGTCTCAATCTATAACAATTTTTGTAGATCAGGTAAGGAGAGTATTGGAGCTGAGCATAAGCGATGCTTCATATCATCAAAATCTCATTGTTGTTCCTTACCCATGTGAAATTTTCCTTTCCACCACCCTTGGTCACTTAGCTGAGGGCCCATGCAATATGGGATAATCCCAACATGAACGTTCGGTAGAAGTTGGCAAGTCCCAAGAAGCTCTGAAGCTCGGTTAGTGTGGTCGGGGTTGGCCAGTCATGGATGACTTGGATCTTAGCTGGATCCACATGTACCCCATGTTAATCAACAATGTAGCCGAAGTATTGGACCCTATTTATGTCAAAGGAGCATTTTTTCAGGTTGGCATATATCTTGTGCTGTCGCAGAGTGCTAAAAAACTATTGAATATGTTCCATGTGCTTCTCCCAAGTTCTACTAAAGATGAGGATGTCATCTAGATATCCCACCACAAAAGAGTTGGTGAAGGGTCTCAATACATCATCCATCAACCTCATGAAAGTTGCTGGTGCATTTCTTAGGCCAAAGGGTATGGCCAACTATTTGAGGAGACCTTGTTTAGATTTGAAAGTTGTCTTCCATACATCAGTCGATTTGATGGGAACCTAGTGGTAGCCAGATTTTAGGGAAATCTTGCTGAAGAAATTGGCCCCCTTGAGTTGGTCAAGAATTTCATTAATTCAAGAATTTGGTACGGGTTCCTGACTATGATTTTGTTTAATTCTCTATAGTCAATGCAGAGCCACCAAGTCTCGTCCTTCTTGTGTACTAGTACAATCGAGATTTTGCAAGGGGAGGAGTTGGGTATGATGTGCCCCTTTTGAAGTAGCTCTTGGATCTAACTCTTGATTTCTTTATTTTCCATCAACGAGCGACAATAAACTGGTCTATTAGGAATAGGTGCACCGGGGGTTAGATCAATTGGATTCTCGACTTGGAAATGCGTTGGTACGCCAGTGGGTGAGGAGAAGATGTATCTGTGCTCTTCCACGATTCCTTCCACTTTCTTTTGCTGCAAAGAGAAGCTCTGTGTAGAGGTCACGCATGTGGCACATAACTTTTCCTTACTATGATCATGGATCACAAAAAAGACAAACTTCTTGATCTATGAAATGACCTTACTGCATTGCTTCACAGATATTAAAGAAATAGTGGTAGGCGACGCTACCTCTGGTATCCTATACAAATATCTACCTAAATTAATAATAACACTACAGGGTCTAGAATTATACACAACATGTCGCTTCCAAAAATATGGTTTTCCTAAAATAACATCACAAAATTCAAGGGGATCAGTATCACACAATACCTCATCTTTGAAGGGATTGATGTCATAGGGAATACGACACCGTTGGCTAACACAAATATCTCTTCCTTGGAAAATCCAACCGATGGTGTAGGGATACGAGTGCAGTGTCATCGTTAGGTCCAACCTCTTGATGACCTTTGTTGATATCATGTTCTTCGGACTGCCTCTACCGACAATGAAATGAAGTGGATCCCCCTTTACCCACATCTGTGAGTGAAAGAGGAGTTCCACTTCCTTTGGTTCTTCTTTTTTTCTTGGCTGGACTTTGGTGGTAGCGATAGTGGTGCTGGGTCCAACATAGATAATACTCTTCCCTCCTTCTGGATTTGATTCGAATTCAAAATCTACCTCTAACTCAGAAGCTTTCATATCAGCCATTATTGATTGCTTGGAGCATTCTTTGATGTTGTACTGAGGGAATTTATGGTATTCACACCACTTTCACGTGTCCTTCTTCGACTTCTCATTACCCTTCTTGTGTTGCAGCTTAGACTGGTTGTCCTGAGAGTGAACATCTTTTATCTGTACTTTTTTTTGTGGGTTGTGGCCGCCTTTTCCCTGCTTCGACTGTGAGGAGTTTGCATAGCTAAACTCTCTCCTCTTCTGCTTAAATTTCTACTCGATCTTGAAAACATATCTATAAGTCGTACCCAATGATGCGATGTCCATAAAATCCATTTATGTTTGAATATATATATGCATAAAACCATGGTATTTTATCACCATATGTCGTTCAAAGTCTTCGATATCCAATTTGGTGCGCAGTGTATGTGGAAAATATTGGTGAAATCTGGTACTGTCTAGTCCTTTCCTGACGTAGGGTGGTCCATCTTGTGTATTGGTCCTCGTAGCTTCCAACATGGTAGTATTGTTATTTAATGGCATACCTGAAGGAATCCCATGTGGGGGAGACCACAAATATTATATATTCCTATATGTCTCTTTGCTTAAAGTAAGTATCCCACCAGTCCTTAACATGGGGGACAACCTTGAGGAGTGTAAAAGTAATCTTTTCCCTATCGAAAAAAAATGTGGACCAAAAAATACCTTTCGAGAAGATTTATCCATTTATCTACAACATCTGCATCTATTACTCCTTCAAATAATAGAATATAAAAATTAACTTGTACCTTGAAGGGGGTTTCATGGCTTCTTGATGAAGATGTGTCTCCTGTGGGAAACCACCAAAGGATCTATGCAAAGTTTTCTATCATTTCATTCCTTTGTCACGCAAGGGCTTGCTCGAGAAACAATTTGAAAGGATCTCTTGCTCCATCATATTTCTTCTCATCCCCCATGAGTTTTGGTTGGGCTCAGCGTGACCTGTCTTGCAAAGGATCGACTAGTTCGAGTCCCAACTTCTTGTACCCAGATCTTGTCGGGAACATGCACGAAGAAAAATAAATGAAGAGCATATCGCTATGATATCACTGATCTAGATTTATAAGTGGAACAAAATAAACAATAGACTGAATACAACAACACATAGATACACATAGCAACAACATATATCCAATGAGCAATAACTTCTATTGAATAAATAAAATAGGTTGAAACTGCAAAACTGCATAACTAAAAACAACTTGCTCGAATGGTGGTAGCTATCTCTGAGAAGAGACGTGGTTGCTATGTGCATCTATCTCAGAAGAATCAATACAATGAGTCTCTAGGGAAATTTTTAACATTACTCATGAATTCCAAAACCCTAGACATCCAAAAACCTAACCCTAGGAGATGAAATGCCAAAAGTTATGTGGGCTCCAATGGGTAAGTTGGTACCTAATTTTCCCGGGGTTGTAACATTTTCATACGACCTTCGTTTTAGGCATGTGATAGCCAGTTGGAAAGGTATTTTCAAGAAATACACATTAGTTCATCAAACTCCGACTCCATCTATAGTTTGATTTTGGCAAGACAAAAAACCATTGTTTAGGGCTCCAAAACAGCCTTGGAAGTACATAAAGTTGTACTGACATGAAAACTTCCAACATAAGCCAATTGTATTAGGTGGGTGGCCACAAATATCCACCTAGAAGCTGTGTAGGGATTTAGACAACCCCAAAAGTGTAGAACCCACAATTACAAAGAATTACAGAAGAACATGTTGAACTAAAACTATCAAAAAGAGCTAGTTGGAATAGCTGGGTGGCCACCAATATCCACCTCGATCACATGAAAAGTTCCTAAAAATTCATAAAAATTTCTACCAATGGTTTGAACCATTGTAATCCTAAGACCACATCAACACCATCCATTTGGAATTTAGTCATTATAATATCTAAGAAAAAATCCCCCAAAGTGAGATTAATACTATGGAAAAAAATTAAGTCTAAATCTACCTACAAAGCATTCCCACACAAATGTACTTGTGCATTTTTGAGAATTTTTCATGCATGATTACTTGAAAGGATATACTAAGCTCAAAAACATGTCTTTATTTGTCTTTATTTGGCCTCAAACGTTCACAAATGGCATGCAAAAAGTGTCCTTAGAACATATTTGATAGTTTTGAAATTGTTGAGTTTGAATTTCAGTTTGACCATGAGCTAGAGTATTCCCTATTTAGTTGGGAATCAATTCAATAGGTACCAATCCATATCATGGAGTCTATGCACACAACCCATGTGGTGGATTTTGGTTTGAGGAAGAGCTAGTATGCCAACCAATGAATGATTACGGGATCTACACTGTGATTACAGGATGTATGCTATAGGAATTTTGGTAACCACTAGAAATGGTTTGAATTTTACTTTGACCACCTCCCATGAACACCTTGTTTGATTTTATGGATATGGAATAAGAGCTGAACCATGTCATGAAGTTTGTACACAAAACCCATGTGGCAAATTTTGGTTTGAGAAAGTGCTAGTATGAAAAGCAATGAATGGTTACCAGATCTGCTACATATATTCCTGTAACCATTGAAAAATTCTAGTAACTACTTTCCCTGAGCACCTAGTTTGAGTTTTTTGTTATCTAATAAGTTCCAAAACATTCCTTGGTCATGTAAAACATCCTTCAAGTGGCGGATTCCAATTTGGATTTGTGCTAATATGCAAACCAATGATGGTTATAGGATCTGGGTTTCTTGTAAAGGAAACAAATATGTGTGGAAGAAAACATGTATAGAAACATTTTCATAAATGACTCAAGGGTCCATGATAATTGGTATTTAAAAAAGTATGAATAACCCCACCGCCAACTGGATGTTGTTTATGACCTCAGGAAAACAAAATTGATAAATAGGGAAGGCAAATGAGAGAAACACAAGGAATCATAAGAGGCATAGGGAATTTTCCAAGTACACTTGTTTTAGAATTCAATGATTATTTATTAAATATTAGGAAATAAACATGCATGCACCAACTTGAGAGGTCCATGAGTTCTACAACAAGTATATGACATTGTGAGAGGCAAGAGAGATGAACTGGTCCACGATGGTGATCTAAACTGAATATAATGAGAAATAATCAATGTAGAACCTTAATCATGTGGTACTTGTAGGTTGTTGTAATTTGATATTAGGAATCTTGAAACTTGTAATCATGTATACTGAGATCTGGAATAGTCTTTTTTATGGAGTAGCAAGTTTGTAAATCTTTGAAGAGAAATGAAATTTGGATGGAATTTTTGGTTTTGAATTTCATTATTTGCAAATATTGTTCTCTAAAAGGATGGTTTTCAAACAATATTTGTATAATTGTTCCCAAAGGATTTTTCACAATTAGAATTTATTATGCTCGAGGAATTCCCACCAATAAGTTCGTTTTCAAGCACTCCAAGTTTTGATGGCTCCTGTGATAGGTTTTCACCATAAAATTTATTTGGGGGAAAAGAACAGTGAGGTAACTCAACATGAAAGTGAGTTGGGTGACTTTATTACATGGGTTAGGGGTCAATCGAGCAGGAAAGTATGGAAAAATCATGAAGGAAAAATAGGTTGAAGTCATAATGTGGTAGTAGTAGTATCATGAAGAATTTAAGATTGAGTACATAATAAAATGGAAGCTCAAACTTCAACATGCATGGATTTTTGAGCTTAGAAGGAGGAAATATAAGGTCATACCATGGTGAATAAGTAGTATTAATAGTGTATCTCTTGAGAATACTTCATTTGTATCATCAATATGACTCATCATGGTATGGAACTTGACTTCTCTTTGATACTAGTCTTCATAACATTTCTTTGTTTGACTTGATCTGAATCCTTCTTAAAAAAAACATGAGTACAGTTGGTGTTGTTGGTCAGCAGTTGAAATGTTTCTATATATTATTCATGAATTCAAGATCACATGATGTTTCACTTTCTTGGTGTGGATGTATGGATGGCATGCCCTTCTACAAAAGAATTTGTTCTTCAAAATCACTCATCCATAGATTTGGATTTCTTGATCCTTTTAGAACCTGTAAAAACTTAACATTTGCTTGAAATAAAACATGATATGACGGAGGAAGAAATATGATCAATATTTATTGTCCAAAAAAAACTACAAATAATGAAAATAAAACAGATCCAATGAAAGTTAAACGATGAAAAATTCAAATTTTTACCTGCTGAGAAGTGGTGGCCACCTAGACCTCTCGACGATATTTTTTTTATTATGAAATATTAATTTGTTGTCCTATTCAAGTGATTCCAAAGAAAAATTGAAGTTTATTTATAGGGTTATATCTAGTATAAATATATTTCAAAAATTAGTTGAAATAATGTGTCAAAGATACTAAGGAACAGGCTGCTTGACGAAGTTGTTTGTGAATTTTTTACTAGACCAACAATTACTATTTTGAGCTTAATTTTTTTTGTTTAATGATAGATTGATGTCATTCAAATTGGAGATGAAATTAGATTCAATTATCTATCTTCAATATAAAGAAAAATTTAATATTCCTTTATTTTATATCTCAAAACTACTGATGAACAAACCTAAGAGGCAAAGTTTAATTATGTTGGTCTTAAGACATGCAGTTATTAAATGTGGCATAACTTTTTCACCTATAAAAATGAAGTGATTAAATATTTTTTTAAACTAAACTCAAATTCCTATCTCCCTTAGAAACAAGTTTTGAATATGTGATGATTTGACATGTGAAATATGTTATTGAATAGACAGGTTACAAAATGGTCACAATGTCGATTTTCATGACAAGCAGTTACTAATTTGAGTGAAAATTTTTCATAAGACATATAAATGAGGCAATTGAAGTTGGGCTAGAAACTATATTCCAAGGGCTATCCCATCTAGAAATAGGTTTTAAAAATTCCCTCTTTTGGTCCCTCAAATTTGGATTGTTCCAACTCTATTTTTAGTATATTTTCGAAGTCAACTTGCTATATATATATATTTTAAAATGGCCATTTTCTCCTAAACTATGATGTGATTGCATAGAATGTTTTTTGGGAATGTTTATGATGACCTAATGACTTTGTCCCACAAAATTCTCTAATACCCATATTGTATATCTTAAATACAGTCTTTAAAAAAACTTGTAGTGGCTAAATGAATTTGTAGCGATTTACATCATCACTTCATTATTGAAATTAAAGCTTTAATATCTTACCTTGAAGTGTTTGATTATCCCTTGAAAAACATTCTTATCCTTCATTGTATTCCTCCTTCAAATTAATTCATTCTCTTATTGATCTTCCTGCCAATGGTTATTGGATGGAGTGGTTCTTATTGCACCACAAGTTGGAATTGATGGAATAGTGGGTGGATTGGTATATGGAGTAGTTCTTCTTATTCCAGTAGTAAATCTACCTCTAGGATCTCTACATCTATTCATGCAGTACTAACATTACTTATATTCAGTGGAAGAGAGTACCCATTATACTTGATGCACATGTTCTTACCTCTCATATTATTGTCTCTAATCCTCTGTATCTAGAATGTTAGCACCAAAAGGAATCATATGAAATAAAAAGAAAAATTTAAGTGCTAAAAAACAAAACAAAACTATCAATGTTCTAATCCTTCTAGCATTTCTTCAGYAATGACGCCAAAAATTTCAGGTTATTTATATGCTTGAATCTTGTTACATTAAATTATCAACTGGAATCGGTGTAAACTTGTGAAATGCAAACACTTTATGTGCATAATTAGATCATTTATAAAATTTATCTATTTGCTTAAAGGAAAAAAAACTTGCATAAGGAAACATACTTACATGAAAATAAAGGCTAATTCAATCACTCTTGGTGATGACCATGTACTTTGACACTGATCTTACTACTAGGATCTTGTTGTCACCAAGTTATCTCTTCGATACTATCAGAATTTCCTACTTTCCAGAGATCATGATTCCATTGTTGGTGAATTAGGAAACACACCACTATTGCATAAGAAAACACACTTGCATGAAATTAAATGATAATTCAACCACTCTTGGTGATGACCATGTACTTGGAATCAACCTTACTACTAGGATCTTGTTGACATAAATATATCCAAGTACTGAAATTGCAATTATAAAAATAACTAATTATAGTCTTTCATTCTATAAAATGTTCCTATAATACTGTTTGAGAAAATTGTTCAATAACAATTATAAATGGATATTTCTTTGTTGCTTACAATCACACATCCTACTAAATTGAAATATAACAGGAAATGAAATGAGAATTTAAATAACATGTAAAAGAAACTAAATCTAAACAATAAAATAAAACTAACTAAATAATGAAATGCAACATATAGTAGTGTAGAGGGCCCTGCCTAGATTTCATACGCTATAGAAGGAAGGTACACAATTAAGAAATAATCACACCACATTTGAAAACATTGCTTGTTTTTATATTACTAGAATCAAGTTCAAATGTATACAATGATTATTCTCATAATTTCGTTATCCTCTCCTTCTATCCATCAAAAGTTGGACATATGCTCCAAGAGTCCCCCTTTGGAATGGAGAAGGCACTCTTATTTATATGTAAACTTTCTTTGAAATTAAGATAAATAATAATTTATTTATATCCACACATCTCTAATGTGGTTACAACCATTTGCTAATAATTAGCAAGTAATTGTCTCTAAAAATATTCCCACAAATATCTCTAAAATATTTGATAACAAATCTTCCATGATTCTTCTCCATCCAAGATACTTGAGTGATCATCCCAAATCCTTGTCAAATCTTCAAGGGTTGAAGATGAAATTCGAATTTGGAGCTAAATGATAAAAAAATTGCATTATTGGAAATTCCAAATGTACCTGTAATCATCACAAAACTAACCCAACTTTAAAACATAAGTGAAAGAATGTTATTTTTCTAAAATTTAATCATAGATTCACTTAAAATACTAAAATAAATGCATTGCAAAATATTGAGTCTAATCCCACATAAAAATATTAAAATGGAGTAAAATAGGGTTACGAGAAAGTGGAAAAGGATTAAATGTCAAGGGAAAAGGATGTGAAATGATGTCAATTATAAGACTCAGAAGGGGTGTGGTAGAGACATTTTCCTCCCTAATGAAATCATAGAACACCTACAGGTAATTGGTATATGTATGATTAACTTTGTTTACAATACATATGACACATCCATGTGGTCTCAAGGTTGGAGAAACGAAACTAACCTTGGTATATAAGGAAAGATGTCCCAAAGGTGGGATCACATTTTATTATAACTCAATAATTCATATACAAGAATGAAAAAATATCCAGATGAACTAATCTAGTATCTGAGTGGAGCAGGGGGATTATAACACTAGTCTTAGATACTCATCTATTTTTGGACTAGGACCAGGAGATGACAAATGGTGGTGGAAGAAACTATTGAAAGTAAATCCCCCTCCCAAGAGTAATTTTCTTATGTGGCTCATATTTAACATGGGAATCTCTCTAAAAAAAATAGAGAAGGTCTAAGTATTTGTTTACTTGGTAGGTGTATCGAGGGGAACACTTCACATTTGTTCTTGCATTGTAGTTTCTCTCATAAATTTTGGGTTGACGTTGGGGAGTTTTTGGGTATCCAAAACCTTTGGAAATGTGAATCCATAGATACATGTATCAATGTATGGTTTACTCAACAAGATCTAAAATGCTTTAGGGAAATCCAATTTCTAGTTTTGTGGGGAATATGGATAGATATAAATGTTATTTTGTTTGAAGAGAAGGTGATGCCCACTTTTTAGGTAGTTGTCCAGGTTAAGGATTTATTTTAATATTATAAGGTTAATCCTAATATTAAACCATAGATAATATTTTGGTAGTGTAGGTGGATAAGTCATTAGCTTGGGGATTTTTTGATGGGTCTTGTCAAGGTCCATATTCTATAAGTGGGATTGGATTCCTTCTATATTTTATAGAGACACACAAAGTTCAAGTCAAATACAATATAGGAATAGGAACAAATAACCAAGGGGAATTCAAGGCCTTATATTATTAACTAAAATTRTCTTAAGATACTGGGATCGATAAGCTTTAGGTTATGGGTGACTCATTTTTTGTCCTTAACTGGATGAAAGGAAGCCTTCAAGTACAAAATAATTATTTCCTTCCTCTAGAATTGCAATTAAATGAAATATMTAATTAGTTTATTTGGATAAACTATAATCATGTTTATAGGGATCACAACAAGAGTGCATTTCATCTCTCAAAGGAAGGAATTAAACTACCTGAGCTTTATGGTTCTTTGGAATAAGTACAACATAGCCATACAATGGTCATCCATTAGTTTGCATTAAATGATTTATAAAATTCTTTTGAACTTGTAATATGATAGTACTAGGGACTATTAAATCTACATTTTGTTTACTTGATATATAATATACTTGATATTATGAAGGATGTAGATTTTTATAGATGTACTACTACAGGGAAATATTACGAAGAGATATTTCTCTGGATGATCCATTCTAGACTGTGCCTAGAGAACTTGAGTATTATATTTTTTTTTTATCTCAAATAAAAAGACATTTTGTTCTTGGGAAAAAAAAATATTTTCTTGAGTTACCATAAAATTTACCACCTTTGAACATGTCCTATATCATTGTCAAATTATCTCAAAAGGATCTTCATAAGCATGATCATGAGGGGTAACATTAATGGATGGAGGAGAAAGCCACTCAATCTTATCAATCGATCTAGTCATTTATATGTCATATGGATAAATTAATGGTAGATATCCCAAGAAAAAATCACATGAATGTGTGAAGTGATAAATAATTTAATATCAATACACCTAAGCCGCCAAAACTATCTTTGAAGTATCCTTGATAAATGGGATAGAATTAAATTGTGTATCCTTAATTAATTTGATAAATGATTTCTCATATCATGCAAATGAGGTGACGAAGGGCATGATATAACACCTTTATTGATCCCACAACGTAAATATAAGAAAAAAATTTCAACCTTTGAATGAATTGGTCTATGAAATAAGAGGATAATTGTGATCCTCTCTTGCCTCACCTAGAGGAAACATCACTAGATGGAGCCAAATATTGTAACATGGTGATGCACCCTTTAATTATTCCCTAAGGATAATAATTTATTCATAATATATTTCATTCATATAAATGACAAAATATCCAAGACTCAACTATGGTTACATCTAGTGGTACCAAATATTCAAAATTAAAGAGGCATGGAGCCACTTCTAACATTGATGACACATGCCATGCGCTCACAATATTTTATTTCTTGACAAGCACTTTAGGCCACAATCGAGTGAGTTGTTGATAATTATTTTATTGAAAAAACATACTAAACAAGCATAGCAATGGCATCTAATGATATTTTATATTTAGGACTACACTTCACACACATGAAATGGCTATTAGATTAGGGACTAAGTGCCATGATGTTGGGGAAAATGTGTCAAACCCATGGACTTGTAAGTCTTGAAAATTTCTTGTAAAATTGGAATCCATGGTTCATATAATCAATATTGATAACTGACCCATTGATTCTTCTCCCTTTCAAAAGTATGAATAATGAGGAGTCACAGTGAATTTTCACCTAGTCATGAGATCTACAAAGCATGGAATTTGATAAAGATACCTTGTAAAGGAAAAGTAAATACATCCTAGTAAGGAATTTAACATGGATCACATTTCAAACTCCACCTATATAATTATGTAGGATACAACCAACAAATAACCAAATCAAATGTTATAGTTCCAAAGGGTGATTAGGTTGTACACATGGTAGCAATTTACTAGAGAAATATTGTTACATATTTATGAATGGTGCCTTTCTATTGGTCGAGAGGAATACAATTGTGAACATGAGAAATGGAAGTGGAAGAAGAGATATGTAAAGAAGAAAATTATTTAGAGAAAAGGACCAACACAATTTTTACTCATCTTGCATATCATAGAGAAACATAAAAGGATTTAATAGTTAAGAGGCTTGAACATTTTGTTCCTAGAAAAAGATTCACCACTGCAAAAATGAGTCTTTCTCCTTCTTGTTATAAAATTTCTTTATAATTCATCTTCTCTTCCTTCAATTAATGAGATCTATGAGCATACATCTAGCTACAATTATGGCTTATTGATAAGATTTTGTGGCTCTACCCCTTTCATATTGTAATTTGTGAATTGTTTAATATGTAGTGAAAGAGTTTTGTGGTTTAAACCCTTTTTTCTAATTGTATATGTGTTATTGGATAAATATTGAAAATAAAGAAATACTTTTGTATTTGAGATCCTGATTTACCTTACCTAATGTGAATACTAAGGATCTATTTTGTAATATTGTGTGTCTGATCATGGTCACTCTGTCATGTTAATTATTTGAACCATTGTTTATGCATACAAAACAATTACACCTTTTTTTATACTCATCAATACTTTGTTCTTTTCATTATTATTAATGATATGCAATGTTGTTTATGCATATGTAAAACCACCACCTTTTGACATTCATTAGTAAGTTTTTCCTTTTTTTTATGAATATGCAAAAATACCATTGCTATAGCCTTAATTTCCACCCTATAGGCCAAAGAGGAATCCACAAGAAAATAGAAGCCAGAATACATCTTTTTCCTAAGGTTTATCCTATTTTTTGAGGTCCTCACTAGACACCTAGTAGACAATAAGCGAGGCCTCACTGGTCACTAGTGGCTCAACAAGCAAGACACTTCTAAGCTTCTAGAATAGAGGAGTTATGAGGTGATAGACGAGGGATGAGTTGGATATTCATGGAAAAGACCTAGGAAATCACATCATTCGAGTCTCTAGTGGCCTCTAGAATATATAGAATCCTCTCCCAAGTCTCCTCCAAGAGCTATATAAAAAAGGAAATCCTTGGGAAACAAGAGGAAGAATTCAAAGAATTTTCATGTTGTCCAATTGCAAAGGTACCTGTTCCATCTAATACAACCAGAAGTCAGTGAAGTATAGCCTGAAAAAGGAGCTAAAGGAGGATCAAGGAACAAAGAGGCCAATGGAGGAAGCATCAACAACTATAATATGTTTTTATGTATTTCTCTCTCATTTATTAATAGATCATTTGGTTTTCCCCTATATCATTTGTGTTTAATTAATGAATGTTTATATCTGATTCATTCCTTCATAGATATGATTATAATTAATTTATATATAGGATTCTAATTATAAGTATAAAGGTAGAAGGGATTTGCATGTCTTTTGTATACAAGAAGCATGTTGTTGATCTTGGAGCTAGAGTTTTAAGACTGCAACAACCAGGAGATACGAAGGACCACCTTAGGAAAGGTATGAAAACTTCACCATTCTCTAGATAATGATGAATATATATGTTTGGCTCTAGATATAGGAAAACCATTAGAAGTCTAGACCCTTTTATGTCTAGGATTCCTAGGCTAATCCTAGAGAGATTTTGTTGTGTATTCAGCAAGATCTCTGTGAGAAATATTCTAATAATAGAAAAGGAAAATCCACTGGGGAACCCAAACCCATAGTGATACTGATGTTGTCCCCCTGGAAGAATCTCCATGTACTTAGACCAATAAATCATCCATGGATCTGAGGGCATTGGCATTGTATTCATATCATGGATCCACAATGTATTTTTTGGTGGCTATACTAGGGAGAATTATTCTCTAGTTTGAGTCTCTTGGCCAATCCTTCCCTCTGTTTGACTATGTCTTCTTGTTATTCTTAATTTGATTGATCCAAAACATATATCCAATAAATATGAAATATATGACACATATATGGAATATCTGGACTAGTTCCACCTATCTTAAAAAAGAAAAAATTATCAAGTCCTCACCTATTGCACTATAAGTGTCATGTGAGGCCTGAACTATTGATAGGACTATGTCCCATGAGGATCGACAAAAAATAGTACATATTTGAAGAGAAAATCCTAGAACCTTGAGGTTAGGCCCATCCTTTGAGAAATAGGGTTTTCCTGTGGACTGTTCTAATCTTTTCTCTGTTTTTGTTTGATTTTTTTTAGTCACATATTTTGCTATCAACTAGTTTGTTGAATGCTTGTTTGCGGTGTGATTTTCATTTCTTGGAGAGATTCTGTTTCTTTCTGAGAATTTTAGTGAAGTTGGTCTGAGAAAACAACATATATGAAGATAATTGGTTGTGATTGTCATTATTTACATTACTTGTTATTGTGTAATCATTGTCCAATAGTAGATCAACCCTTCTAGGTGAGCTTTTGGTGAGTTCCTTGTAGTGACATTGGAGTGGGATAATCCGGCCTCATTATCAATATCCTATAGTCCATTTGCTCATTTTTTATTTATGATTTCCATTTTCATTGTGTGTTTTTGCATAGATCAKAAATTGTTTACATTTCAATTGGAAAATATTAAAAAGACAAAAAGATTTGTTGCATTCTAGACTTTCCTTTGAAGCACTAGTAAAAAACAAATGCACTAGGAGCATTGTTTGGTTTCATATATGAAGTGAATATTGTTTGCTTGGTGTATGTTAGGTTGTAAGTTTACAATTTTGAAAAGAAAAAGAAAGAAAKGTATCTCTCCCTCCCATAGATAGAGTTCATCGAAGTGAACGACTTGGATTGTAATATTTGCATTGCTTGGTAGGGTAAAGAGTCCAAACATCACTAAAGTTTCATCCGCTAGACTTGGACTTAAGCAACATCCATAAAAAGATAGCATAATATAAAATCAATGAAACATTTTTCTTTTTATAGTGCACCAACATTAGCCAGGCTTAGGGCCATGGAATAGGATTGGAGAGTAAACTCTCCAAGGCCACAAAACAAAACCTAGAATTCATTAAAGAGCGTTAAAATCCATTCTTGCGAGTAGTGTGTTGAGATCCTCCTCTAACATAGGAKTTAATCATGAGGTCACATTAGGGCAAGTAGGGAGATTACCCCTCTCTACTTGTGTTGGTTTTTGTGATACTTCTTCAATCATTACATATTTGGGGGTTCTGTTGGTTAACACCTTGAAAGCTTCAAGATTTATTAACCTACCCTTATGTGTGGTTGGACCTATGAATATTTTCCCGACCATTGATTATAAGGTGGTGGCCTTAGTGACCTTTCCTAGGAATACACATAGATGACTGTAGGTGGGATGTTCTTGTAGTAACTGGGGTAGAAGTTCATTCATGGTCTCAGTTCCCCCAGAGGGTGCATACCTTAATAAAGGGTACTTTCACCAGTCAAAGATGTTTCACGTAGATCATCGTAACTACCCCTCACACCTTCACTAGTAAATCTTATGGGGACTTCATCACCCCCATAGGGTTGGTTTTTGGAAGGCCCCTAAGCCAATTGTTTTTCTTGTTGTGAGCCTATATTTTATTAGGGGTGTGCTATTTGATTCTGAGTATAAGTTTTCCTTAGGTTGAATTGTGTTTGGATTTTAAACAATATATTCACTGTGGTTGAAATACCATGCTAGTCCTGTCGACTACGAGGACTTGAACCCACTATAGAGGAACGACCACCTATCAAGAGATGTGAGATATTTTACAAATATTTTGAAGGGATTAAACTTTGGTTCAATGAAACTGGGTTAGTCAAGGTAGAAATGGTATATGAACTTCCTCCATAAAATTTTAATCCTCCTTAGATTGAGCTAGATGCACCTCTACTTGTCCAAGTGAGGGAAATTTTTAGTGCAAATTTCTCTTTGTTTAGTCACCCTCCCACCATATCAGAAACAAGTGTTTTATCTAGTGTAGCCAAGGCTATGATCCCATTCTGAAGTGGGACAGGGGGAAATCCCTTAGGGAGCATCCAAGTGATGTCTACATTTCCACCCCTTAGCTCCATTGGACCTACACCATCCATACCATTCTCTTTTGGTTCCTTTATTTGAGAGATGCTAGTTGTGTCATGATCTCCATCCATTAGATTACCGATCATTTCTACACCCATCCCATCGATCTCGATGCCCACTTTCAAATCTTCTTTCAGTGGGGGGCACAGATTTGGTTTCAGTACAGGGGGTGGAATTCCCTCCACCTCCACCGTCCCTATGAGTATCCTAGTATCATTAGGAAATATTTCACCTTTTAGGTGGAATATGTCTAGTGGTTTTAGGTCTATCCCTAGCCAGGATGGGGGCAACAGTACATCCAAATGTTTTAAATTTTTGTGGGTTAGCACACCATTCCTTGGGGGAAATGTTTCACTTTGGGGAGGTTTTCCATTTGTTACCACATCAAGAAAAACCCTATGAGCCTTCCCATGCTTCCCCAAATGCCACTTATTCTTCCCATCATGGTGGCACTCTTCTGATAGAGAATCCCTCTTTTAACACATCACTCCCCCCCCAAAGGGTGTTATTCGATTTATGACACATAATACTAACACACGGGCTACCCACAATTACAATATTGTGGAAGACTTGGCCCAGGCACCTTGTTCCATGTCAGTGCTTGAAGTTATACAAAGCTTCCCAATGTAGAAAAAATCCTTGCTATCTACCATAGGTGGGGTTGATCCACCAAAGTCAATTTTGGTGACCTTTGATTCATCTCAGGTTACTCATAGGCTCTCCCATCAAGTATCCTTTTATATTAAAGTGTGAACGATGGGTAAAAAATATTTCAAGCAATTGTTTATGAAGGAGCCTCAACTTGCATCATGTCTATTTCTTGTTGGAAGGCCATTGGCTCTCCTAATATCAACACATATGCAACACTATTGAAGAAATTTGACGGGCACATGTTCCTACCCCGTGGAATAATCACCGCATTACCCATAGAGTTAGGTGGTTATACTATCTTTGTTGATGTGGATATTGTTGACGTACCTCATGAGTACAATATGTTACTTAGGCATACTTGGTTCTACGAGATGACTACAGTTTTCTCGTCGGTATTTAGATTCCTACATTCCCCCCACCAAGGGAAAATCATTACGATCGATCAACTTGCGTTCTATACCCAAGACCTTGGATCCAATGTAGGTTCAAATGTACCCTTTTTTGGTGATACCACATAATAAATTTTGGATGTTGATGAGAGGATGTTCAAACATCCTTCACTGATGGGAATATTTCCCCTTCCCCCACTCTCTCCCACTGCCAATGTAGCTCCTATCAACATGATTTCAAAATTTAATTGTGGATCCTCGGGTCTTTTAACCCTTGGGTGGTACCTCACCCTGAGGACATTGATGAATATGGAGCATCCATGCCTCTCACCCTGGTAGCAATTTCCTACCAGGAGATCTAGTCAACATATGTTGGCCCTGACTCAGATTCCCCTAAGGATGTAGAATTATATCATTATTCCAATCCCTCTTGGGTTTTCCATCCTCTTCCATTTTCAAACAAATTCCTTGATATTGAAATTCCATATAATGAGTATATCTTGGAGTTAATGGTTTCCTCTGATATGCCATGGGAGGATTTGCACCATCGAGCATCTTTCCTCCTTGATTTGGAATGTCTTGAAGATGAGATTCAAAATCCTGTTTCTACTGGCCATGTTCAATGGTCCTAATATTTCATCATGATTCATAAGATTTTATCATAAGGGAACTTGTACAACACTTCAAAAACTATACCCATTGACATTTCCTAGAAGCTAGGTGTCATGGAACATGCCCTGATAGGTGTCGATTGTTCAGCCCAAGAAATTGAAACATACACAACCTTGTTCTAATAATTCCATGATATTTTTTGTTGGTCCTATGAATAAAATAATGGCATTGGCCACCATATTGTTGAACATGAGATAAAAAATATTATGGAGCCACTCCGGTCCAGTATAATCTTTGACCAGTCAATCCAAAGAAATATGTTGCCATCAAGGCTGAGGTAGAGAATCTTCTTCATGCACAATTTATCTATCTGGCTCCCTTGACCGAATGGGTTTCTAACATCGTTCCAGTCCCTAAGAAACAAGGAAATATTAGGTTCTGTGATGATTATAAGGATTTAAACAAGGATTTTCCAAAGGATAATTACCCAAATCCATTCATTGACCAGATTATCGATGAATGTGTCGATAGTGAAATATTCTCATTCATGGACAGTTTATTTAGATATAATCAGATTTAGATAAAACTGGAAGATCAACACAAGACTTCCTTCATTTGTCCTTGTTAGGAACCTAACCTCCCTAACCCCTCACGTAGGTAGAATAATATAATTCCATGTAATAAAGGACAATATTAATAAGGCCTAGCAATAAGGAAGAATAAGTCAAATGTAAGAAGACCTAATAGAATCTTGTGCTTCTAGAAGGATCTTCCTCTAGATTTTTCTTTTGGATAGATAGATTTAGTATAAATAGGAGTAGAGGGTATGCAAAATCTTATCTTGGATATTATTGTAATAGATCTCTACTCTGTTGGAGGTTTCCCCTTCTAAGAGGCAAGTGAACATTGCTATCATTAATCAAGGTGCTCTTTCTGGTGTTATTATGGTATTATTCTGGTATTGTTCTGGTTATATCATTGTTTTTCTGCCATTTGCAGATAAAATATTTCTATTCTACATACTATTTTATATATGGAATACTACAATTGGTATCAGAGCACTTTCTTTGGCAGAAAATTGTGGGTTAATTTTTTTTTAGGGTAGAGACGTATTTTGACGTCTTAAAGCTACAGATATCTGTCATTATGTGCATAAACCTACGTTCGGGGAGTCATACACACAGGAAATACAAGTGGTACTTAAGAGAAGACCTATTGTCCACCCTTTTAACCCTTGTTGGTACCCCTTCGATTGGTAGTGCATCCGACAACACTTGTATATGGATGAGCCTAAATCTCTTGAATCCCTCCATAGATAAACTGATTGGCTTCCCGAATGCTATAATGCCATCGATAATATCACTCGTTAAGACACTCTCTAGTACCTAGGTAGTAGGGTAGTATGGCTAAGGGCATGATCTAGCTTCCTTAGTTGGTGCCCTGAGATAATGGGCCAAGTACTATTGTTGGACCCCGCACGTATATCAGAGAGCTATAGCACATGGAAAAACCTTGTCTGTAGACACCCTGCATACCCTAACCCTTGGGAAGGAAATACAAATAGAAMATACAAGATCTATTGCTGYGCAACTATGCCTCCAACATTCATATTGCGAAATTACTACACATTTCTTCCTGTTAAGAATTTGGGCATTTCAACACTGCAGTATTCTTTAGATCGAAGTATAACTCTGCAGGAGTAAAAATTAAAATAACAATTCTATATAAARAAGTATAGTGTTCCCACTGGAACACTTCTTTGGGACCTATCCCACTGGGTTCCTCTCTTCACCCYGATTCCAGTGATATGATACCTATCAATTTTAACAAAAAAAAATTTGTGGACCCAACCCTTCTCTGACACCCTTATTTGGCCCCTATCCCATTAGATCCCCCTTTTTTCCTTGATCATATTGGTACCTATCATTTGAAAAATKTTGKCCCTTGACCAAGTTTTGAAGTTACTTGGTCATATTTGACCATTTTTGGGTACTTCAACAACCTGTTGAAGATGGAGCGCCAGACGAAGAAGAGATCACGGGATCTCGACCCACGTTTTGGCCCATTTTGGGTTTTGGGACAATGTAATGGGATAGGGATGTCGGCCCGTGGGCTTACCCACGTTTAGGCCCACTTTTGTAATCTATAAATAGACATCTAGGCATCTAGTAAACTATCTAAGGATTATATCTATGTGTCGAGTGGGATCTGTGTGATCAAGGGGTTTTGCATCTTGTAAGACTTGCAGATCTTAGTGCAAGTCCCTGTGTGGAGATATAGAAGGCTTTGTGCTGTAACGCAAGGAAGAAGGATCTAGCGAGCTGCGCAGATATTTTGTTCTGTGCGTAGGAGTGTTTTGGTATATTTGTGCCTATAACCGATTGGAGACACTAATAAATAAGAATAGTTGGTGGATGTAGCCCCAAGGTGGGGGTGAACCACATAAATCTGTGTGTTATGCTTTGTGCTTTGACTTGATGTTTTTTGTCTCTGCTTTGACTAAGTGTTTTGATATAATTAGATAGGTCTACTTATGCTTTGTGCTTCATTAGATGTGTATGAATAGTATATCTGGTATGTATGAAGATGCTTGGTGTTGATTTACTGTATTTGATCTATTTTCTAAGTGATAAATTACCTTAGATCTAAGTGAATACTGTTATGCTCTGTGTTATCTGTGAAGTATAAGAAGGATTGAATATTGATGAATGATTGATTCCAAGTGCTTTGTAAGCGATATAATCACAGGTCTGTGTCCCAAATTAGGTTGCAGACACTTGATTCCTACAACCACCCCTGCCTTTACCTTGGGTGAGACTTCATTTGCTTCGCAAGTGTTGTCGAAAGGGCCAATAGTTAGGGTTTTGTTGGTGCATTGTTGTAGCATTGAACCCTGGGTTTGCCCCTGTGCAAACAAATGATTTTGTTGCCGGGACATGAAACTGTGATTGCTGGGAACTAAGGAAGAGGAATCTTTGTGCAAAGATTCATCCTGAAACTGTGGAAGCTCTGTGCGAAGATCCATGCCCTAGTGCGTAGTATTCCACTTGATCTGAAAAGATTTGTGCTAAATAAAGAAGGCCATATATTAATAAAAGAAGCGAGATCTAAATGCCTGGTGCTCTAAGAAAGGTAAAAGTGGAAGTTTCTGAAGAAAAGAGGTCAGATATTAAGAAAAGAGGTAAGATCTGTAAGCTTGGTTCTCTAATAAAGGTAAGAATAGTTAAAAGTTCTTAGGATTTGGAATCTCTGTGCTATGTAGAAGTAAGATAAGTGGAAATATTTGTTTCTAAAGTATGGATCTAGGTATGTTTGATAGATTTTGTCCTAGCTTGAAAACTAGGGCTCTAATAGATGAAAGAAAGCTTGATATGAATAGATTTGATAATTATAGTGATAGATATGTTATACCTATGCATAGAAAGAATGTTTGGACTAACAAATGGATGCATGATCCTAGAAAGAATTTTTTACGGGCTAGTTACCATGATCGTAGTGCGCAGTACAAAAGAGGCTAGGGATCATTTAAAAGGAAGAGAGGATTAACCCTATGTTACAGTTGTAGAAGACCAGGACATCTAGCTAAGGAATTCCCTGGTGGAAAACCTAGTTGTCTCTGTTGCAAATATTTGGACCATGAAGTATTGGATTGCCCTAGAATGATTGCTAAGCTTGAAAAAATGAATCTGAATGAAGAAAACCATAAGACAACTCCATAAATAGCTGAACCCTAGAAAGAGTCCGAGAAGGTATTGCTACAGATGAAAGACACCTTGAATGAGCACCGACATGTTAGGTTATCTGAGATCTTTAAAGAAAAAGAATGTATCGAAGTAAGAATAGGGGACTTCGACATTGACTGTGTTCTTGATGAAGAAACACAGGTGAACATTATGCGAGAAAGAACTTGGGAAGCCATTGGGAAACCTGCTATGGTCCCTTCAATAGGAGGAATAGGGATATGCATAGGAAAACTGGTGTAACTCAGATATCTATGAATGCTAATGGAACTTCAACAAAGGAAGATTTTGAGATTATCAAGTTTATTGAGGACATCGCCCCATTTACTATGTTACTTGGAAAACCTTGGATTGAAAGAGATCAAGCCAGAAAGAAGGAAGAAGAAAAGGTTTTAGAACAACAGAGACAAGAGTTAAAAGATTTAATGACCAGAAGGATCGCGCAGTTGATTGAATAACAGGAGAACAAATTGAAGCTACTTGACACTAGAAGCCCAGATGTCAAA
This sequence comes from Picea mariana, assembly GCA_032191745.1. Lineage (NCBI taxonomy): Eukaryota > Viridiplantae > Streptophyta > Pinopsida > Pinales > Pinaceae > Picea > Picea mariana. The sequence goes on from JASDQU010374580.1 coordinate 59,627, forward strand.
ACTACAAGAGCATTAGAGGACTCATAGAAGATTGAAGTATCTATCTTAGAGATAGAAGAAGTATTACTCCTGAGTCTTAGGAGAGAATCTCAACAGCGAGAAGTGACTATGTCCAAGGAAAATAAGAATCAGAATGGGAAGAGAATCACCGAGACGAAGCTAATAGGAAAGAAGGCTAGGAAGCTAAGTAAAAAGAGAGCTGAGATTGACAGGCTACAAAATATTCCATAGGGAACCTCGCAGAAGGAAAACTTGCAGAATTTGAGCTTCATTGAGATATCAGACCACTGACATAGGCCACTTCATCGAGGCGAAGCAATATAGCCATTGGAAGCTGATATAACCATTCGAGTGCCGCTCCGAACGAGTCAAAAATCATTGATGGTTCACCACTAGACCGTTGGAACGTTCCATAATGGATAGAACATGAGTTAATGATGCCTCATACCCATTACAAGAAGACCGTTGCTAAGTTTCTTACTTAGTCCGGCGCGCCATGCACCAAGAATACTTTTGGCTAACTAAGAATTTGAGCTCACAACCTAATATTATTTTTCACTATGATCATCTCCTTGTTCCCATACCCTCCATTGCAGTCTATGAATTCAGTTCACATCTGATCTAATTGACCCTGAGCTTGTATGTCA
>JASDQU010374581.1:41631-52435 GCA_032191745.1 Picea mariana
GCTTGTCAAGGGATTCCAGGTTTGTGGTGCAGGTGCTATCCTCTTTCTAAACAATTCACACTATTTTACTTTGAAGTTTGGAGCAGGACAAGGAACAAACAACAGAGAATAGTTCTATGCTCTTTGGATTCTGTTGAGAGTAGCTGGAGAAAAGAATGCAAGCAGATTGCAAGTTCTAGGAGACTCAAAGTTATTGATGGATTGGGAAAATGGAAAAAATCAAATTACAAATATGGCCTTAAGACCAATAATGGAACTTTGCTTGGAGAAAAAATTCCTCTTTGAAGAAATCTCCTCTTTCGCATGTTCACAGGGAATTCAATTACAAAGCAGATAAACTCTCAAAAGAAGCTCTCATTCTGAAGGAAGTTCACCCTAATTGAGCAAGAGTTCAGGGATAATATCCATTTGGATGAGATCCAAAAGTCACTTTTTTGATGACCTTTTCTTTTGGATTCAGTAGCATGTCCTTTATTTTGATTAAAAGTCAGTCTGTTTCTGAAGTATGTTTTCAGATTGTATACCAACTGGTGTGATCCCAGTTTCGATTTATGTTGAAAGAAGACTGTATATGTCATAGTTATAGGTTTGAAGACATTCTGGAAACTTGGAACTGAGATGAAAGGCTAGTCAACATGTATTTTGATTTCCCCTCTGAAATATCAAATACAAAGATTTTTTTCTTGGAAAAAAAATATGGTAGACACTTGATCAAGTATATAAGACTTTCCAAGCTAAGGGAGTGATTGCCACAAATTCAAAAGTAAAAAGTTCCAGAATGTTATCAAAGCAGCCAACTAAAACTGGACAATATGGAGAGTCAATCATTGGCTACAAAGCCAAAGCATCCCTGGAAGCCATATATATGATATTAATGCTTTAGAAAGTGCAATTTTAATTTATATAAGAATGCTGAGACATAATAGTGTTGACAGTTGGTCAGACTCAAGACCATACTCAAAGCACAAGCACAAGCCAAACTTTAGGAAAATGCTAATGTTCAACTAACTTTTGGAAGATGGCAGTTACGGGGACAAGACAATAGTTTCTTGAAGAAGCAAGTAAGAGTAAAACTTAAAAGCCTTTAACCTGTGTAATTTTCAAGAATTTATGCATAAAAAAATGAAGACATGATGCAAAACTTCAAGACCAAAGTTAAAAAAAAATTGGCTACTTTTCCAAAAACAAGGAAAGGTAACTTGGCATGACTAGGAAATAAATCTGGTAAGAAAATAATGTTGTGATGTGTCATAGAAGAGATTACTTAGGATCCAACATTAATAAGATCTGCTGCCAACTATCAAGCAATATCAGGTGTTTGCTTGATTCATAATAGCAACCATTATTGAAATTTTAGTCCAGAACCATTCACTTGGTCTTATTATGCTGAAACACATTTGAAGACAAATTTTACAACTGCTGAGTGAACAAATTACACATTAGGAAGTTGGTGACATGATAACGATCTATTCCCATATTTTGAATTATAACTTCTGAATGGTAATGTCTAATTCCTTCTAATATAAAACATCGTCACCTTATGTTCTGTTAGAACAGAGAAAAAAAGCTATTGGGGTTAGAACATAGGAAGTAATGACCTTAACAGTCCTGAGAAAAGGCAACTATCTATAAAGGCATCGACCATACATAGATAAAACATCCCAAGCAGAGGAAGTAAAACGCACAGTGGCTTCAAACATTGGAACAAGAAAGGTCTAACATGATCAAACAGTACTTTAAAGGAATGCTAGGTCCACCTCAAACTATTCTCCGCTTAGAAATTCCTTCCCCCCCCCTCCCTAATAACAGATATTCATACAATGAGAGGTAGAGGCGTGTTAGTTGTTATCATCCATAGAAACACAAGAAATAAAGGCCATTCAATATTCAAGACAAAGCAGAAAAAAGGGATCCTCAAGAATGGTTTGTCCATGGCTACCTCTGGGGATAAGAACCAGTATAAGAAGACCCTTCCCAAGAAGTCACAAATAAGAAGACAGCAACCTTTGAATTTTTTTTATAAATACATATTTAGTGAACAGAATATGCTTTAATACCCTTCTAGGCAAGACCCTTTGTAGGCTGGAAACCTTCAGCTTAGGAGCCACGTCTGAGGGATTTCTATTCCACCAAAACCACCCAGGACTTGCACCTAGCCTCATCCACCCACCTACGACAAACCACCTAGGCTCGGTTAAATTTGAGATTTCACAAGATAACACAACAATTCGCCACTTTACCATGACCACGTGTTCTCGAGGGGATTGAACACAAGTCGATATGAAGAGAACTCACTTGATTTACAACTTGACCACAATTGACTTGAGAAAGTGAATACAATATGTTATCCAAATCATTATTTGAGGAAATTGCCAACAGTGCCTTGGTTCACTAGTGAGGTTGACAGAGTGTTAAGCCATTCACCAGAGTTCCATTCTTGTTGTTGTTAGCCCCACCTTAATGGCATATTTGAAAAAATTGGCAGCAGGTCCTTGGTTCACTAGTGAGGTTGAAAGAGTATTAAGCCATTCACAAGAATTCCATTCTCACTCTGATTAGCCCCACCCGAATGGCATGTCAGAAGGGGATGAGGTTGGGTGCAAATTTGAGTTAAATTTGGCAGAATAGATACCCCTCATACCTGGCATCTAAGACAAATAAAGTCTGGCTTATGCAGTGTAACCCCTTGGGGCATATTTCTGAAAGTACTTTGAACAAAAAAAAATTGAGGAAATTACAGGATAGGCAGTTTTTTATTGCATCTCTTCCTGAAATTATCCAAGCAATTAAGTGTTAGCAATTTGAAACAGCTCTGTTCAGACTTGGGATTAAAGCGATGATGTGACAGTTCATTGTTTAATCACCGTTATTCCAAATGAGCATTTTGTCCTGAATGAAAGCCTTCCGACACTTTTCTGAACAACAAAAAAATGAAAACGAATTTTATCCCTCAATATGGCCTGTGCATTTGGAATCTGGATGTTAAAAAGACAACTTGCTTATCAAAACACATCGGTTTAGCATGGGTGGACTGAATCTGAGTTTACTCCATTATGATAAGCTTAAAAATAGACATTAACTCTCCCTGATTATTAAAAGTCCCTTCACAATTGTATAATACTTCCTAGTATCCTATCCATGCAAGGCTTTAAATTAAAACTAGAAGGAGAAAATGCATGAAAGCATCTCTTTCAGTTAGGTAGAAGTCGAAACGTCACAGAYATACATATCCCTAACCTCTCTCRCCACAGAAGCAGACTTTCTCTTTCATCCACACTAACTGAGGCACCAACGCAATAGAACCAGTGGCCGAGTTCCAATCATGGAGTTTCTCCTCTACTTGTAGCAAAAAGAATACCCTTACATCATTTGCTTACCACATCGTAGAAAAGTTAATGGGTGGTAAAGAAATGGGAAAGAATCAATTGCTATYGGCAATTACTTCCATCAACTGACTGAAATTGTTTTCCAATCAGAGCMCATTTTTTCTKGCAAATGACACTACTATCAGCTTATAGGACATCAGCAAGGAAGCATGCAAGCAGAGTTCTTTTTCCTTTTACATTTATAATAAAATATAACCACATGTCCTTGTTTTTTCCCTACTAAAACTTTAATCAAATTTTGATGGGGAGAATCGATCCTATAGACCAAGTTAGGTCTGGGAAGAAGTTAAAAGATAAACATAAACATAATTTATTGAAAACAGGAGCCAGATTGTAAACACTAGTGCACGTATGTTGCCACCCCACAAATAAATTAATCTTGACATTATCGCAAATGATCTCTAACAAAAACAGCTAACACGAAGTTGGTTGCGCTTTGCCACGAGCTGTTGCCATTCTCTGAACTCTCAATTTTAACCTTTCTTACAAACCAACCAGAAATTAAACATACGGCAATGATCACCATTACAATTCGATAAGAAAATAAACATACGGGTCTGATAATCTCAATAAMCCATGCAAGAAAAGCTGTAGTTAAATCAACCAGGTCAGTAGATATCAGGCTATATRTTAACAAATCAATTTCTCAATTGGAGAAACACCATCTCAAGCTACCAAAGATTTCCAATAAAAATAATTAAAACACAGTAAAAATTGGAGAAATTTTTCCATATGTACCAGTYGGCAAAGATGACTGGAATTCAGACTGGAACTTGAAGCCCTCRGCCATGTCTGTGCCTTCAATTATAAACCCAACTTCACTATGAATTTAATTGTGATTAGAGAACTGCTCATAAGGGTTATACCTCTTATATATATAATTGCTCAGCAACCCAACTCCATACCTGAAACTTTTCTAGAACCCAATTCAATACTGAAATTTTAAAATATTTCAGCATAGAACTTTCGGCTACTCCGGTCTAGAAAAGTGAAAGTACATGCAGTTAAAGGTCGTCGTCTCTCTGTCTGTATGAATTATAGAATCTGGAACATGGGTTTTTAGGATCCAGAACATGCTGTTAAGGTTGACATGTCTAAAAATGCTTTCTCTAACATATATGTCTGTGTACAAAATTATTTAAATAAGGGACCAGCATGTTGATGGGGCTCTACTACGCATGTCAGTTGGGAAGGAATGTCAAACGATGCACGACATGCGCATATAGTATTGTGCATGGAGGTTTCATGGTTATATATATATATAGCCCATCAACCTTTATATTAATTTTGAACGGTAGGTTATGGGATAGATGGGCCCTTGGGATTTGGAAGCTTTCCAAGACATGCAATGCAACTATGTTGGGACATTGGATTTTAATAATGATAAATCATTTACGATTAAAACAAATTCGTTTCCAGGTATGGAAGATGTGGGGGAATGGATTTGGTTTGGGAGTATTTTTTTAATTATGTTACTTTTTGTTATTTTGAAGGATGTGGTGTGGGAATATTTTTTTAATTATCTTACTTTTTGTTATGTTGTTGTTATGTTGAAGATGAGAGGTAATGTTATAGATGTATTTATGTAGATTTATTTTAATTTGAGATTTATTATGTATTGAGGAGGGTTAAATTTTTTTAAGTTATTTTTATAGTGTAAAATTTGATGAAAAGTTTGTTTGTAGAGGGATTTAGATTTTGATCTCTTGACACATGATATATTGAGACACGTGATATATTGAGAGTTAAGATGGATTTAGATTAATTGTAATCACATGCAATTATAGAGAAATTTTAAATTATCTTTGATAATATATGTTCACATACTATTGTTTTTTATTTCACATTATATTGTTACATTTTTGTATATATATATTATTAGTAATTTTGTTTGTATTCTCTTGCTCTTTGTTCTTGTTTTATTTATATATGTAATGTAATTAGCCTTTGGTTTTATCCTTTATATTCATAAAACCAAACACACATACCCTAAGTCTATATCATTGATGTATTCAAGTATTCCAATACCCATTTAACATCACATGAGTGTGGAAATTTCACATTCAATTTGAACATTTTTGCCCATTTTAAAAGTTTTTTACAAATGATTTTGAAGAGAAAATTGTCAACATTGATGTGCAATAAAGTTTCCAAACCATAAATTTCACTGAATACATAACAATCTACTCATCATTTTCTCCTTGTAGCGGTTTATTACACTTTTATTATGGTTGTCATCTATGAAGTTATGTCGAAACCTCTATGACAAATCTAATTTGATCTCATTTAAATTAGGTATGATCTATTGAATAAACAAGCATTATACTAAATTCAATTTCATGGAGGTAGATTCGATCTATTAATTTGACTAGCATTATATTAATTAAATCACTTTGGAATCATTTTACAGCTAAAAGCTCTGGAAACTTATGAAGCAAAGGTGCATTCACAAATATTTCAAGGAGGAACGGGGCACAACTTAATTAGATGCACAAGTTCCTTCTTCTTTTTTTCTTTTTTTAATATATTTCCACATTAGCAATACTCCACATATACAAAAAACTCTCAAGTGAATACCTTACAAAGTAACCCTAGACACTCTTTGTGAATATATAGAATCATTAGAGAAATGAAGGGAAGAAAGAGAAGTTGAACTTCAAATAGAGTTAGAGGTAATGCTTGATAATAAATTCACAATCTTTGAAGACAAGATTCAAAAACAATGGACGTTAAATTAATAATGTTGGAGAATCAGTTGCGGACAATGGAAATTATACTACAAGAAATAGAAAAGTAAAATCAAGGAATGAAACAACTAATCTAAGAAAGAGACGTTGATGATTTAGAAAAACTTAAAATGAAGGACAAGATCAAAGAGCTAGACGAAAAAATAAATAATAACTTGGCCCTAAATAGTCTGGAAGTAAATTGGTTATTAAACTCATTAAAGAGGAAATGGATAAGCTAATATAGTTAGACCATGATTGTAACAAAAGAGCCTTAAACCTCATAATTTTTTGTTTTAAAGAAGAGAGGGAAGAGGATACACTTGTTAGGATATTTAGACACTTAGGAGTTAGTTAAGATCAACTTGGTTTAATGTGTCTTTAGGTAAAATTGTGTTTCTTTAGTATGCAATAGTATGCATTTATAGTTATATAATATGTCTGTCACAATATGTTCTAGACATAAAGTAATATGATAGCTCATATTCTCCTCGACCTTAACAGTTATATTGATATGTGGCTTAACACCCGATTAGTCCATGACTTGTATTTAAAAAGCATGGAGGGTCATTTGTTGATGATCTATTGTGAGAAACTCTCTTGTAAAATATTTTTTCTTTTTCATTAATATATTGCCTCAAATAGCCACATTCGTTGGGGTCATGGATTGTTTCCTTCCTAGAGTGTTTTAACCACATAGAAACATTGGTGTTATGATCTTTGATCTATTTATGTGAGTGGTTGTTTAAGGTGGTTGTCATGTGAGGGAATACCATGTTTTGTTGAACATGGTATTAGATCCCATTTGAAGACCCGCTCCTATTGTAAACCGAGATCCTGAACCTGTGTTGTTGCATTTTTAGGTTCTACTATTTATGTGCATTTATGGGCTAAGAGGATTATTCCATTGCATCTAAAGCACTTCTTTCAATTGGAAAGACTTTTCATTTCACTCGAAAATATTTTTAGTTTCCCAAGATACGACTATTTTTGTGATATTCGTAGGTATAAAGTTTGAATAACTCCTTTAAAAAAATCACAGAGTTAGTATTTCAATTTTCTATTTTTATTCTCGGTTTGCTACTCTTTTTGGTCTGCATATGCTCTTTGTCACACGCTTTGTGTAATCTCGACAAATCAGAAACAAAGTAAAAATTGTTTTATTTTCTATGTATGCTCTTTGCTCTGCGCTTTATGTGAGCTCGACAAATAAAAAACAGAGAGAAAACTTGCATTTTCTAGGTAAGTTAATCAAGATCTAACCCCATTATTGTTGAGATTTGAATTTTTTTTTTTCGAAATTTCGCTTGTTTTGTGTGTAGCAGGGTTAAAAAAATTTTAAGCAAAAACAAGGGTTTTGGGCATAAGCACGCATTTTGAGGAAAAAAACCTCCTCCATCAAATTTGATATATATTTTGCATTAACTCACTTGGTTGAAAGTTGTTTTATTTAATAAGAGGTCTTGAGTTCAAATCTATCTTTTTTTAAGTTACTTTTTGAAAAAGTTCATGCAATCGAGTTATTTCATAATTTATTCTATAAAAGTGGATCATTTCATAAGTAACCTATTTGTAAACCTCAATTTATAGGAAAAGTTGGAAGGAGGGGAATTTTATTTTTACTCAACCACCTCATTATGCATCTGTCACCAAGTGGGCCAACTTCTACCTGCCTTGTGGCACTTTAATTACACTTTATGCATTTTTTAAAGGGCATAACTTTCACATTCAAAGTCCATTTTCAGTGTCGTTTTTATTTAAACTACCTATTTTTTCGAGAGATTTCCATTCAGACAGTCATTTTTAGCTTTTTAATCCATACTACCTACATTTTTTAATATGGCTACTCTAAGTGATCTTTTTTTTACCAATAACAAATAATTTTCATGGAAATCCCATATAGAGGATGTACTACAAAGTAAAGGACTATACCGGATTACCTTGGGAAAAGAACAAGCCCCCACTGATGCCGAAAATAAAACCAAATGGGATATTAAAAATGGCGAAGCCCGTGAATTAATTGGAATGTCCATCTCTCCTGATTTATGATTTCACCTTCAAGGAATTGATGACCCCACCGAAGCCTGGGATAAGCTAGAAGATGTATTTGGTTAACACGATGTGATTCAAACACACCAACTTGAAAATTAGTTAATGACTTTAAATCTTAATTATTTCTCTTTGCATTGAATATTATTTATCTAAATTCAAAGCAATTAGGCTTTTACTTAAAGATTGTAAAATAAATATGAATGATGATTGATGCATATATGTTATTCTTGTTAAGCTTGGTAGTGCATATTCTATCTTTGTATCTACCTTTTATGCTAACAGAGAAGCTCTAGGAGGTTCTTATCAAGATCCCACTCTTGAGTCCTTTGGTGATTCTCTTATTAGAGAGCAAGATAAGCTATTGCATCTTGGAGTGATCAACACTACAAGTACATCTAACAAAGCCTTAGTGGCCCAATAGAAAGATAAAACCAAGCATCCAAAAAAGCGGCATTCTTGCAACAACAAGAAAAACATGGGCCTGCAACCCTCACAGTCATTTTCTACAACCATTGGTGACAAAGGACCTAAATCAAAAAGTAAGAAGACTGACAATAGACATTGCAATTTTTGTGGACGAGATGGTCATCTAGAGTCTAAATCTTTTAAAAAGATGGAAGCCTTAGAAGCAACAATGAAGAAGCACAACATCAATCTTAATTCTTCTTCTTCTAACTCTTCTTCTCATGGACATGCACTTTCTACTTTTGTTTTCTCCTTCAATGCAACATCTACTTCTTCTTATGATGAGTGGCTTGTTGATTCTTGAGCATCTTATCATATAGCTAAGGATAAAGCCATCTTTTCTTCTCTTAATGAATGTAACACCAAACATATATGTGTTGGTGACTATAGATCTCTTAGTGTTTTAGGGTCTGGAACAGTGCAAGTAGATAGTGGCCATTTCAATGATGTATTATGTGTTCCAAGTCTTTCCTACAACCCTCTATTAGTATATCAAATCACTCATTCAAGTGAAGGTAAAATAGTAGAGTTTTCACCTCACCAAGTTGTAATCAAGGATTTAAAATATCCTAAGAATGTCCTAGCCACTGGAATTGTTGATGATATTACTAGGTTGTACAAATTTGATAACTTTCAGTTATCATCTTTTCCATTAGTTTTTATTGCTTATAGTGATAACTTGAGCAAACTTTGGCATGAGTGGTTTAGTCATCTAAACTATCACTCATTGCAATAATTATGTAATCAAAATATGGTGATTGGTCTTCATCTCTTTTCTTACAGAGATGGTTCTTGTGTTGGCTGTGTTCTCAGCAAACATCATCAAGATTTTTTGACAAATGTGCCTTATGGCACTCCTCGACCCCTTTACAACTTGTTCACATGGATTTGTGTGGTCCTCTTTCTTCTCCTTCTTTCTTTAGCTATAAGTACTTATTAACTTTCATTGATGGCTTCTCCATATGCACTTGAGTTCATTTCTTAAAACTTAAGAGTGAGTTTTTTGACATGTTTTGGGTCTGCAAGGCCCTTGTAGAAAAACAATATGGACATCAACTGCAAAGTTTAAGAACATATAATGGAGGTGAATGTGCTAACAAAAAATTCACAACTTATTGCACTACATAGGGCATTCAAATGCAACATACTATTCCATATACCCCATAGAAAAATGGTGTTGCTGAGAGAAAGAATAGCACATTAAAGAAAATGGCAAATTGTATGATCCAATCTAAGGGATTAAGTCTTCATTAATGGGTGGAAACCAACAATTGTGTCAATTACATAGTAAATTAGACTCCCACAAAAGCTTTAAAAAATATAAAAAGAAAAATAAGCATGGACTAAAATTAAGCCATATCTAAGCCACTTTCGTGTATTTGGCAATGAAGCATGGGTTGACATTCCTTATGAGGAAAGGAAAGCATTGCATCCTAAAAGTGAGAAATGCATTTTTGTTGGATATTCTGAAGATTTAAAGGTTATAAACGACTTCAACATCATTCCAATGAAATAATTATTAGAATAAATGTTAAATTTGATGATAATATCTTGGCTTGCAAGCCTTATTTGACATTTGTGTCATCTAGGGCCTACAAGCCATCTTTGACAATTGTGTCATCTTCTAGTCCTATTATGATTTCTTCTTTAGATGATGACAATGAGGATGAAAATACACCTCTACCTACTCACCTTCCTCTAGATGATTCCATTGAACATGAACTTGCATCAACACCATTGCTTCCCAGATGGGTCCATTCAACACGAGAAGTAGTTGGTGATCTTATTGGTGATCCTACAGTTCAATGTCGTACATGTTCACAATTCTAACAAGCCTCCTCTCTTTTGGATCAGATTTCAGAGACTCGTGATCCAGACTCATTTTCAAAAGCTTCTAGCCATCTAGATTGGGACACAACAATGAATGAAGAATAGCATTTCTTAATGGCGAACTATACTTGGGATATTGTACCCCTTCTAAAAGGAAGAAAACTTGTCAAATGTAAATGGGTATACAAAACCAAGTATGCATCAAATGAAAGTGTTGAAAGACATAAGGCCCAGTTAGTTACCAAAGGATTCTCTCAAGTTCAAGGAATTGACTACAATGAAACATTTGCCTCACATAGATAGGAGGTCCATCAGATGGATGTTAAATCCACCTTCTTGCATGGG